>VRLP01000225.1:0-180000 GCA_009660295.1 Lophius piscatorius
AACTTGACTTCTTCCCTGGAGTCTTTGTGTTTTCTCGCCCTGTAAGGTCACATGGTCGGTGATTGCATCTGCTGCTGTGGACCTGCTCGATGTCCACTGATCGCAAGACGCTCATGATGATGATTACTATTATTATCATTATTATTATTATTGTATAGTATTTCCCCATAAGCTATCACTATATGTTACATTAATATTAATGTTATTATCTACCTGGGATCCCTGCTGCTGCGGCCCGACCATGGAGCGGTTGGAGAAAGTGGATTATAGCTGATATCTTTGCTGCTTTTTCCCCCGTCTGTATCTCTCCTCACCCGTCTCTCTCTCTTTCTCGCTCTCACTCTCTCTCTGTCTTTTTTTCAAACCCGACCGGTCATGGCAGTAGGCCGTCCACCCTGAGTCTTGGATCTGCTCGAGGTTTCGGCCCGTTAAAGGGCAGTTTTTTTCTCGCCATTGTCGCCAAGTGCTTGCTCAAGGAGGAATTTGTTGGGGGTTGTTAAGGGGGAGGGTGGAGGGTAGGTTTAACGCAAAGGGCAAAGGAGGAATGGAAGGTGGCAAACAGTCAGCAGCCTCCTCTTCCTCACTGAGGCCATAACGGACTTCCGTTTAGACAGAGATACCTAAATTTAAGTTGTGCTGATCACAAGCAGTAAAAAAGTCCTTTTTTGTAGTTGATTAAATTAAAATTAGTACTTTTCTGATGTAAAAACAGCTTGATGGGATTATTTTCCCCCAGAAAGAGTTTATTTTGCCTGGATATTCCTTGTTTTGCATTCTTATTCTCCTCCTTTCATTTCTCCCTTTACTCCCCGTGTCGCCTCTCCGTTGGAAACACATCCACCTCATCGGATGCGATAAGTGAGACACGTATTGAAGATCCTTAACCTGAGTAGAAATATCATACATCCATTTCCATAGGCTTCCCTTTCACAACGCATTGCAAATTTGAAAACGGCGTTTTTCATTTGAGGCCATGTCTGATGGATCTTTTGAAAGGCCAGAAGCGTTTCTTCTTGGCTCTCTGACGGAGGGCCTCCAGTTGTTTCTTTTCTTCCTCCAGCTGCTCCACCGCCTCCTGCCACTCCTGCTCTTTCTCCACCAGCTCCTGATTGAACTTCTCCTGCAGAGCCCTCAATTTGGCCTGCCACACGGCATCGTTCCGGAAAAGTTCATGCAGCGTGGTCTTCAGCTGACTTGTGACCTCCCTGACTCTTTTGTAGACCATCTCCCTCTCTTCCTTTTCTTTCTTCTTCACCTCCTTTTCTTCTTTCTTTTTCCGGACGCTTTTTTTTGCATACCTTTCCCAGGGAGCGAAGCCTCTCCTCTGTAGTTTCACACATCGCTCCCTCTGTTCCTTCTTCTCTGCCTCCAGCTGCTTCATTCTCATTGTCAGGTGCTGCTCTTTGTCTTCCACTTCTTTCTTTTCCTCCTCTACCTGCTTGAGTCTCATCTTCCATTTCTGTTCTCTCTGAGCCAGCTCCTCTCTCAGGTTGTCTTTCAGTTCAAGGTATTGTTCCTTCCAGGCTTTGTCACTCTCAACAGCCCAGCTTGTCTTGAGAGACTCTTTTGTGGTCTCGATAAACTTGGAGAAAATAATGTCCTTTTCCTCCCTCAGCTTCAGGACTTTAGTTTCCTTATCGTTTAGCTGCTGTTCCAACAGGTTCATCCTATTCTGCAGTTCATTTTGCAGCAGAGTAATCCTCTGATTCTCTAATTGTAATTTGAGAACCTTGTTTGCTTGCTCTGTGACTTTTTGTGCCTCAACCTCCAGCCTTGTTGTCATCTCCTCCCTCTCCTTGTGGCTAAGCTGCTGGATGTTTTCCATCTTTTCCTTCTGGACCTGGAGGGTTTCAACAAGGCTGGAGATCCTTGCCTCTTGAGATGAAATGAGCTCATTCCGCTCTTTTTGTTGAGTACTGAACTCAAACTCCTTGTCCTTGAGAAGACCCTCCAGTCTATCTATGTCATTTCTGAGTTTTCTTGTATTTAAACCAAAC
This sequence comes from Lophius piscatorius, assembly GCA_009660295.1. Lineage (NCBI taxonomy): Eukaryota > Metazoa > Chordata > Actinopteri > Lophiiformes > Lophiidae > Lophius > Lophius piscatorius. The sequence continues at coordinate 1,998 of VRLP01000225.1, forward strand.
TTCTTTTTTTCGTCATAATAATGATTCCTCAGTTGTTCCAGGTGGTTTAGCGCTTCGTTCAGGAGGTAGTTCTCATTCTGAACCTTGCAGAGTTCATTTTCAAGACGGTGGACCTCTGACTTGGATCTTGGACAGTCCTCAGTAGTACCAGCAAATCCATTTATACATGCTGGGCTGCCTGTGGGGGTCTGTGATTGGTCCGTGGCACCACCTGTTTGAGACTGTTGTCCACTGGAAAAACCAGACTGACCGTCTGTAGTAGACTGACTCGGATTGCTCATGAATTCCATTGGGCTGATTGTGTTTTTGTCTCTATGTGTGGTGCCAGTGATGACCTGGCGGCTCGTCGGGGGATGTACCCGCCTCTTGCCCAAGGTCAGCTGGGATCTAGCAGCTACTGAAAAAGAATTAAGAAATGATCTGACTGCAGACTGTTGAAGAATATGTAAACACAATTGTCTGTGAGGATCCCACCTTTTTTGGCAGAAGACCCAGCGGCGAGTCAAATAATGATTTGACTCGCACTTGCTTAACCGTTTGGAAGTGCCAGTATAATGCAATATGAAAGGCTTTGATGCTGGAACTTCAAAGGGCTAAAATGCGACATTTAATACACCGCAACTTACTTAAATCTGACTTCAAAGTCAGAAATCAATGAACAAGGTCAACTCACCAACAAACTGACGGACCAACAAATAGACCAACTAACCAGCTAACCAACAAGCTAACCACCAACCGACCAACCAACCAGCTAACCAAACAACCAACAAAGCAAACAAACCAACCTACAAAACAAACAAACAAACAACCAATCAACCAGCTTTCCAACCAACCAACAAAGCAAATACAATTAACAAAACAAGCAAACAACCTAACCAAACGAACCGGGTAACCACTAACCAACTGACCAACCCAACAAACCAGCTACTTTGTACTGCTTGTATGATTGTATGTGACAAATAAAGGCGTCTTCTTCATCTTCTAACCACCAACCAACCAACCAACTGACGAACTGACCAACCTACCTATCAACCAACCAACAAACTAAACAAACAACCAACCAACAAAAAACAACCAAAAAAACAACCAACCAGCTAACCACCCACCTACATCAACCAACCAGCTAACCACCCACCTACATCAACCAACCAGCTAACAACCAATCAACCAACAAAATGACGAACCAACCACAGCAGCTGGTTCAGTCATGTTCCATGGGAACAGTTCGTATCATGCAGAAATGGGACATGGACGTGTATAGAGAAAGAGGAGAGAGAAGCTTGGTGCATCATGGGAAGTCCTCAAGCAGTCCAAACCCGGAGCAGCACAGCTAATGCTGCCCCCTGAAACAGACTTGAAGATGGTTCCACAGCAGTGGATCCAGATGAATGAAGGCTCGGTCTCTCATTCTACCTCTGGTGACTCTAGAGAGATTGGGAGTGTAATGTTCTAGTAGGACAACAGGGAACCATGAGTGATGAGATGTATCAGTGCTTTACTGTTAAGGTCTTTGTGCGTGAATAAAAGGATTTGGAATTTGATTCTTGATTTTACAGGGAGCCAATGCAGGGAAGCTAAAATGGGAGACTTATTCTGGAGGTAAAGATAAAGCCCAGATTCCTCACGGTGGCGCTAGAGGTCAAGGCAATTACAGAAGTCCTATCATCAGATAGTGAACCTTTGAGCCCGGTGAAGTTAACAGCAGAAGTCCTCCAGGCTTTCATGTCGTCGCGATATGCCAAAAGCTTATTTGACTGACTAGTTTTATATTGCATCATTAATTAGTATAAATAAAACGGTGACTTATTGTGGGGTCCTTGAGTCGGAGGGGCTTTGAAACCACCGGGCTCTCTCAGGCAATAGATCTAACTAGAGAGTAGGAGGGGTGAAGTTCTGCCAGGCCTGCAGGCTGTTATGAGCTCCTCTGGTGAGGTGAGCCATGAATTATTCACCACACTTTTACATAAGACACAATTGTGCCGGGCAATAACGGTGTTAAGTCTCCGATGAGCAGTGTGTACGAATAAAAGTGTTCAGTCTGTGAGTGTTTCTGTGAATTTCTGTGCTGCCTGAGGTTCTTGCTGCTCTGCCCAGGGTTGTTGACGCAATATGGACAGAGGTCAAAGACACGTAAACTCCTCTCACAGTCCCTGAGAGCTCTGGTTATCCATTACAGCAGGACAGGAGGGTGAGCAGGAGAGAGTGCCAGATAAAGAGTGATTTTGTTTCTGTGCACGTTTGTCTTGTTCTACCTCCTTCTCTCTGGATTTTTGAGGGCTGTGTTTGACGAGGGCTTGAAGCCAAAACAGGCTTTGTCGTGTTGTTAAAAAAAAAATGCCGGGTGGATTAGACCTGAATTACTTCAGAATTCCTTTGGCATGATGGAATGGCTCTGTGAAATAGAGTGTTACAGCAACAAGTGATTACATTTATACAGCAATCTGGCTTCCATTTGTGTCGGATTGACAAGAAATTGGACAAAAGTGGTTTTATTTTCTTTATTGGCTTCAACACAGGAACTACTGTATGTTTATGTACTGTATGCCCGCAACGGCTAATCTTATTCCAGTCTGCTTTCAGCAGCGACATAACTGCCATAATAAATGCAGCAGACATAAAATATGTGGGTGGGCATGTGTAATCAGATTTATCCGTTTTACTACCTCCCTCCCTACCTACCATCCTACCTACGCTATCCCTCATACCTACGTACCTCCCTTACCTACCTACACTAGGTTCTTTACCTACCTACCTGCCTGCCTACCTGCCTACCTACCTACCTACCTACACTAGGTTCTTTACCTACCTACCTACACTAGGTTCTTTACCTACCTACCTACCTACCTTCCTACCTACCTACTTACCTTTCTACCTACCTACCTACCTACACTAGGTTCTTTACCTACACTAGCTTCTTTACCTACCTACCTACACTAGATTCTTTACATACATACCTACGAACCTACCTACGCTAACCCTCATCATACCTACTCACCAAATCTAACTACCTACCTACCTACCTAGACATCTATACGACCCACCTAACCTACCTTGCTACTCTCATAGCTACCTACCTACCTTCCTACATACCCACCTATGTGCCTACCTACCTACCTACCTAGATATCTATACGACCCACCTAACCTACCTTGCTACTCTCATAGCTACCTACCTACCTTCCTACATACCCACCTATGTGCCTACCTACCTACCTACCTACCTAGATATCTATACGACCCACCTAACTTACCTTGCTACTCTCATAGCTACCTACCTACCTTCCTACATACCCACCTATGTGCCTACCTACCTACCTACCTACCTTCCTACATACCCACCTATGTGCCTACCTATCTACCTACCTACCTTCCTACATACCCACCTATGTGCCTACCTACCTACCTGCCGACCTTGATACCTCATACCAACATCCAAATCTTCATACCCTACCTTTCCTAACTCTTCTCATATCTTTTCCTCGTGGTGATGGAAGTGAAAATGAGCCCCTGCAGGTTGAAGCATTCATTTATTCTCCTTTAAGTCTCTGCACGCCCCACAGCTGAATGAAGACTTCAACAATTCACTGAAAACCTTCCTGATCAGAGGTGAATTTTCCCGCCGGGTTTAATTTTACCCCTGCTGTTCCGGCTCCTCACAAGGCAGTCTGTCCAGACACGTACCCACGAAACAGGACACGACAAATGTTTCAGGATCTTCACAAACACCTTTCTGTTAATTCTGTTGGGATTGAGGCCCCACACTGAGCTCAGAGTGGGTGGGGTGGGGGAGAAGAGAAGGTGCTTAAATTCCATTCCCAAAGTTGGTTCCGTGTTCCTTGTTGCTGTTCTTTGGTGTTTGCTTTCTCTTTGTTTTCTCTTGAGTCTTTAAGCACACACACGCTCACACACACGCACACACACCCACACACACACACACAACACTACAGGTTAAACATTTTCAAACCTGTGAGAGCACAAAGATAGCAGAAGAGTCCCAACAGGACTTTAAACCGCCTGACTGAACAAAAGGTGTCAGAGAAAAACAGCTGAAACATCTGGAGTTACGGAAAAAATGTCTGCATGATGGAGAATATCGTCCAACTTTAACCCACGTATCCTTCGCAGGATCATTGGGGGAGGGGCGGTGAGCCTATACCTGCTGACATGGGGCGAGAGGCGGAGTACCACCCTAGACAGGTCGCCTCTTCATTACAGGGCTGATACAAACAACCGTTTACCCACCACCATCTTCACTGTGAGGCAGCGCCGCACTGTGAAACCGTACAGGAACATTCATGAGGTGACAGAGGAAGCTCTAGGAAATGATGTCATGGGTAAAGTGAGTGTGATAATAAGTGAGAAACTGTATTTTTTTTGGCAGGTGTGTGTGTCTTTGTGCATTGAGCGCTGTTTATCTGTGTGTCTGGATTCTTGTTTTCGATGTGTAAGTAATCATATTTTATGTTGATTTATATATATATGTTTAAACTTTATCTGTGTCGATGACGTAATTGAATCCGTAAAGAAATAAACAAACTGCTTCGAGATTAGTTAACCTTGACATATTGTTAAGCTGTTAGTTCTGGTTTAACCTTATTGAGTCGTCATTGTTAGGTTTGGTTAAAAATACAGACTCAAATGCAGACAACATAAAAGGCATGGAGTGCAATCCAGGGATTCCACATCAACAACAGACTAATACAGATGAAGTGGAGGAAAAATCCAAATGTCAGGCCAAGTCCAGAAAATGAATAACCTACAACGTAACCATAAACCACGATTAAACAACCTTAGAGGCAAAACCAACAAACCACAGCAGAAATACACAGGGAGAAATGAAGACAATGAGACACAGGTGAAAGCAGGACACAGAGGATAGACAGATCTCCTCGGGTTGATTCATATGTACCAAATGTGGACTAAATCGGACCAACTTTTCGTAAAAATATGGAAAAAGAAAAACTTTTGGAGACAAAACTCCCCATAATGTTGGAAATATACAACTGTCCTTTCCCAAAATGACTCCAGTTCTTCCTCGAACTAAGATCTATGTGGTTCCTTGGACTCCATAAAAATACTAGCAGATACTTGGATCAAACCTAAAAGCCTGTGTCAGAACAATGATCTGAAGCACATCTCAAAATCAACCCAATAATAATTCAGAGATCACAAAAAAAAAGATTTTGCCATGCCTATCCCAGTCACCTGACCTAAAGCCAATGGAACATCTGTGGGATGTGTGTGGACCTCAGGATCTGAAGGAGTTGGAGAGTTTCTGTTTGGAGGAATGGTGTCCGATCTTCTCATGTGTTCACAAACCTCGTCACACACTACAGAAGGACACTCAGCGCCTTAATTGTGGCAAAAGGGGGTGGAACCAAATATTAAATCCAGGGTGCAAACATGTTTTAAAGAATTATTATTTTTGTTTTTGTTTTATGATGTATTAGGAATTCTTTGTTGTTGTTTTTTAAACCATGTAACTTGAGATAAAGGTTAGAGTTCTGTGAATAATTTGAATTAAAAATCATGGATATAAACAACATAGACATTTTTTGCACCTCCGTTTACTAATTTTTTAAAGGGTTCTGTAATGACAGATGCCAACAGGTAAACACAAACACAATTCAAAAAAAGGTGTGGCCATTAACTAGAATCTCAAAGAGCACAGTAAGGATTCTTGCTTTCACTGTAATTTGATGAAAAAAATCCCCATGTTACGTATTAAAAATGGATCAAATCTGATGTATAAGCAACAGGAGGGTTAAAAATAAATAAATAATTAAAAGCAAATTTCTAATAAAATCTTTTGTCTCTGTTTCAATGTTTAGATTTGCTCATGGGGACAGCTGAACAATGCAGGACTATAAAACGTTCCTTAATGACGTGTAGCCAGTGACACCAGGACTGCAGGCTACTGAAGACGGCTTTGCTCTTTCTCTTTACACTCAAAGAAACTCCATATATGGTAGAATAGCCTCTATGGCGAGACCCTGGTCGGATCTGACCTTTACCTGCCCTGCAGCTTCATCTGCCTTTTCTTGCTATGGGATGTCCAACATGCTTCAGTGATAGAGAGAATGGATGCACAATGGTTTAAAGTTCTCTGCTCCAGGGAGAAAATGAAGCATGGTGTGATGAATATCAACACTGTTTTTTTTTTCTGTTCTTCACAGCATTCCAACTATTTCAAAATTAATGTTTTTTGCACCGGAAATTCCTGCCTACTGAGATCCTAACAACAGCTCAGGTGGACTGTTTTCATTCCGAGTGTGGATTTCAAAATAATAGGGCGGAACAGGGAAACGTGTCAGAATGTTGTCATGAGCACGCCACCACACGTCTCCTGGATATGGAGTCGCTTTGGAAAAAGTGGAATTCCGAAGAGCTCCAAGTTCCTGACGAGTGACGCAGAACAAACAGTCTGACAGCTGATGGAAATTTTTCTTAATGAGCCACTGAGGAACCCCAAGAATAGAACGTTGATGGACATTTAGGCAGGCTGATATTTGCTGCTAAAGTGCCCAGTCTGCAGGTCGCCAGGAAATCACTGATTATACTCATTTTAGCACTACTTGCATCAAAATAATTTAGTGATATTGCTTATTATAGAGTAGAAAGAACAGCCTACCATCCCATAATTACACCATCTAGCAATATATGGAGAAGAAAGTTTCCAACAATAAATGAATTATGAATAAAGATCTAGGAACTTCAAAGAAATACTAAACAGTAGTCGTTTTTTTATAATGAAATTTTCAATTTCTTATGTCTTCATAAAAACAAAAGAAGCAATTTTCTGGATTAATCTATTTACTTGAGCAAACAGATTGTGCTAATGTGGAAGCAAGTGGTGGAACTGAGAGGAGGGATGACATTTCAAATCAAACAGTGCAATCACGTGGCCAGGATCTTAAACCTCTGCCACATACACTGTAAAAATATTTGTATAAATTACACAGCAAAACTGTCAAAAGGAAAAACACCCAAAAATTCAAAATAGTACATCACCATAATAGATACACAGTATTAGACAAAATCAGGAAACAATAATAGTAATAGGAAGTAAAAGAAATAGTCAGTAGAAACTGTTATAATATGCAGAAAAACTCACTTTAACTGTGAAAATATAAAACTGATTCAAAAAAACGATTATTCATGGGAAAATACCATATTGTCAGAAGCAGGTAGTTACCCTATAATTAACAATGTTATTCTGTCTGAATCACAGATCTTTTGGGGGTAAAAAAGCATTCCGTAATGTGTTGTACCATCACATCTTTTAATAATCCTATATTTTTGAGAAAACTTCTGGCAACCGTAGCTACAAGTAGTTTTTAAGTGTACTTTAAGTGTAACAATAAAATTAAAGGTTTCGCACAACTTATTGCCAAACCTATTTCAATGTTTGTGTTAAAAAAAGGAACATAAACTCATATTTTGGCTGTCAAGAATATCTTATGGGCAATGACGGAATCATTTATACAAAAAATTCAGGTTGATTAAGATGAGAATGAATGTCTTTGTAGTAATTAAAATCTAAGATTGTCTTCATAAGATTCGGAATCGGATAAAAAAAAGGTTTAACTTTCATAAGCAGGCGTTTCTCGGCAGAGTAACTTAAATGTTAAGGTTTGAGAGGTTTAAACATTGTACATAATTCTTAACCCTCCTCAGTTATTGTTGGTTCAAAGCTCTACTAGCCTCTTTGCAGGTGCCTGCTGTGAGACGTTTAAGGACCTACGTAAATTTCGCCACTATAGAATGCCAAAGCATGAAAATCGTAAAATGATTAACGACTAAATAATAAAGTTTTGAATCTAGCCAAATAAATTTACATGTATAGAAAAATATAAATACACCACACCATAACTATATAGAACAAATAGAACCAGGAGAACAAATCCAAACAAATGTTTTTGAGGCATAAAAATCAATTAAAGAAAGCAAGAAGAAACATATAAAACAATGGGGTCTTCGAAAACCGATCAAGACAAATAAGGACGAGACATTATTTGATCTTGTTGAAAAAAAAGCACCTTTATTTCTCTGGCTTTTAATTCGAGTTGAGCTTTAACACGTTCATCTGTTCATTTTAAACGTTTATTTTCAAACTCATTTTATTTTATTTTATTCTTTTATCTTGCTTGATTTTGACTGATGATCTAATTCGGGTCTTTTGTATTGTAATTTATGATATTATGTTTGTCAGACGTGTCTGATCAGCACTATGGTCAACCCATTTTGGTTGTTTAAACATGCTATATAAATAAAAGTTTGATTTTACATGATGGGTCTAAACTGGAAAAGCTAGAAAGAAAAGATGTGTTCAATAACAGTATATGGAATACTGCTAATCAATTTAAGCATGGCTTCGATGTCTTTGACATGTGACCTGATGTATTTGATGTCTTTTTTAACATGTAATTACTGCATTATTGAATTAAAAAGTGCCATGGTGCCGCGATTACAGATCAACTTCCTTGAGTGAATTCCCATTGTTTCTTTGAGATCATTTTTCTTCTTTTTTGATATGCAAGTTGCATATATGATTCAAATGCTTGGAGAATGGATACATGCAAAAATAATTATCCGAAAGAAAACAAAGACTACTGAATAGTAGTAAATAATGAATAATCCTATACTTTTACTCTGAAAAGTAAAAGTTTGCTTGGGAACAATAATATTTGTAACCCAAATGTAATATGCCATAAAAATACATATAAACTCATTTGTATTTATAAATGATTCTCATATTTATACATATAAAAACAATATAACAACAATATGACATAATACATTATATATATATTATTATATGTGTTATTTATATTAGATGTTAACGCTTAAGTATATTATTTACACTTTCTTTATATACTTACTATAAATTTAAATTTCCCTTAAAATCAGTATGTCGTTGTCACTGTTTCAACATGTTTTGATACACATATATCCGTGCTCCGGAAGAGCCCCTGAACGCAGCACCAGCGCGAGCGTTGATCGCGGAGCTCCGGGAGACTCCATGGAGAGCGACTGAGATGAAATAGGACTTGAGGCCGGATCATGGCGGCGCCTGTCGGGGGGGACGCCTTACCTGAACACTGGTCCTACGGTGTCTGTAGGGACGGAAGGGTCTTCTTCATCAGGTGAGGAAGATAGTGAGCGCTCTGTGGCTTCGTCTGTTTGGGTTAAATGGGAGTTGAATGCCGGTGCTTCCTTGCCGGAGGTGTAACAGGTGTTTCTCCCCTCTCCATGTCTGTGTGGCAGCGATGAGACGCGGACTACTACCTGGATCCATCCCCGCGCCGGTGAACCGGTCAACTCCGGACATATGATCCGCTCAGGTAGTTAGCCGTGCTAAGCTAGCCCTTTTTAGCACCTGGATTCATTATGGTTTACTTTATACGCGCTAGAACTTCGGTGTGCGTTTAAGGCACGGTCGGAGAAGAGGAAACTTTGAGGCGTTAGAAATAAATGTGTTTTTTTCGTTTCTTTCAGACCTGCCTCTAGGATGGGAGGAAGGTTTTACCAGCGAAGGAGCCAGTTTCTTCATAAAGTAAGATCCGTGCGGTTGCTGCAGTCACCTGCGCCTTACTTAAAGTTAGCAAGCAGCTTAATATGGCTCCTGTCTCTAATTCCTCCACTGGCAGCTCTGATCACTGCGTGGATTTACACGGAACAACCCTCTGACCCTCTAATGACCCCACTTCTCTTATGAGCTGCGGGTTTCACCTTCATCTTCCTCATGATCTGTCAGGATTCTCTTTGCACTTTTTTTGATGCTCTTTGAGGTGAAACTGATCAGGGGCCGTGAAGTATCCAAGTACAGGTCCAACATCCATACACGTTCTCTCATTCAGTAAGACGCATACTACATCAGCCAGAACATTATCACCAATGACAGGTGAAGTCTGTTTAACATTGATTATCATGTCAGAATGGGATCTGTCAGTGAGTGGGATCTGTGAGGCAGGCATAAGGCTCTGAGGGACTTTGACAATGTTCAGTTTGTATTGGCTAGGTGTCCCGGTCAAAGCATCTCTGGAACTGCTCGGCGTTGTTGGGTGTTTCTGGTCTGCAGTGGCGAGTGGTCTAAGGATGACCACCAGTGAACCAGTCACAGGGTCATGAGTGCTTACGGCTCATTGATGCGATCGGGAGTGAAGGGATCCACTGATGGCTCTCATTTGCTCAACATGCAGTTGTAATTCCTGAACTTGATGGTATGCTGTGCTCAGGAATGAGCAGGCTCTTCGGTTTTCAGTTTTGCAGGGCGTTTCTGTTGTCTCGGAAACACAGGTGCACCTGTAAGATCCATCCACCATTTTCTTTTCAGAAGTCATGACAAGGCATGATCTAACCTCTTTCACGGAATAGACCTTAGAGTTAAATCCCCAGCGTTCTGCATAACATGCAATGGTATGTTTACAGTCAGTAGGATCTTTGACCACTTTTAAGGGGGAAAAAACACATTATTGTGGGTATAATCCAAAAAAAAATACTAAATTTGCCAAGGATCGGCAAAATTCCCTTAGCTTTTCTACCGACCCACCCAAAGCCCAGTTCAGATCAAAGTACAAGACCAAGATGAAGAAGTTCATGAACAAAACAAAACAAGGATTTAGGTGAATTAATAATCCACCCACACACACATCCAATTACTTATCAGTATATAACACAACAAATTAGAAATAGTTTGTATTCTGACTGTTTGACACTGGATAATAAAAAAACATTTAGAATGCAAACACAATATGAGCATAGAGAAAAAATGTTTGGTCTTGCTTTTTTCTCCAGATGCTTTATGATGAAATCAATTAAAAATCAGATAAGGAAAAATGAATAGCATCAAATGAGTGAAAATTACGTATCTACATTCACATTTAGGATTTGTGTGTGTGCCGGGCAAAAACAAGGTGATGTTATGTTACACTTCAAAATACTGTATTTGAAATAAGATGGGCTGGGTGGTTAATTATAAAAAGTCTGCGATCTCGATTCAGACTTAATTGTGATCTCATTTCTGAACTACCACATTTCTGCATCATTTTAATTCATAACAAAAGCTGAAGCAAAGCCAGCGCCTGTGCTGTTCTCTCTCAGCCTATGAGAGTGTCAGATTAGTGACGACGAGGTGCAGAAATGAAACTGCAGGGCGAGCAAGAAGCAGAGAGATTGGAGATGAGAAGCTGTCTGTCGCCGTGAGAGACAAATACAGTACATAATATTAATGAAAACAAAAAAAGAAAATTAAGAATCTTTTAAAAAATTTATCCAGATGGAAATTCAAGTTCACTGCATTTAGAGGGAGCAGTGGGCAGCTTCTCTGAAGAGCCCGGGGAGCATGTTGGGTTCAAGCAGGGTTTTGCTGAAGGACCCTCTGACACGTACAATCAGATTGGGAGATGGTAACCCTACCTACTGAGCTACAGCCGGCCTGCTGACGCAGGTGAGAGAGAGATGAATCTAACAAACTACACTGAGCTTCTGCTGTTCACTTTCTGAGGTGTAGAAGCTGTTAGGACTCAGAGATGACGATGAAAACCCCCCACCTTTACACGCAGTGTTTTCACACAGTAGCACAAATGATAATTTTCCTTTAACGTCACATGAGGGAAAAGAAGAGCCATGCCTAAATCTGTGCACCGGTTTACTAAACTTGGAGAACAGTTTATGCTCCAACACACTGAACGAGTCGGGCCTGAGCCTTTACCAAGTTGGCCTTATTGGTATTGAGTACCTCTGATGTGGGGGATTATGGGAGATGTAGTTTCTAGTCACGTGCCACTCAGGAGTAAGGCCATTTGTTTATTCTGGCGGTTAAATAATAAAGTGCCTGTTCCTCTGCTCTGCCACTGAGTTGGTGTGACCCTGTTTACTTACAAACCACAAGCCAAAGCTAAGCTAAACGGGCTAGCGTAATATACTAAAAAAAAAGTTGAGAAAATCCATGAGAAAATGTTATGTTCTCAAAAGGCCTTTAACTGTTTGACCTTATTGTTGGATGGAGGAAATGGCTAATCATATCCGTTGTAGATACACTTGGAAAACGTCATCGTGGGGCTTTTTAGAGCAGCAGCAGGCAGAAAAGTGGATTTGTCACAAGATAGGCAGGCAGTGCAGAGCCAAAACCCGTGTCTTCATTGTGACTTGTGAAACAATTACTTTCTCAAACTTCTTCTGATGTTAGTAACACAACTTAGCGAAACAGATATTTTTAGGTGGAATATTTCTTGTAACTACAGGTGAAATCTGTCAATCACAAATGTCATGTGCCTCTATATGTTTAGAAACTCATTCAAGGATTTTTAGTTGATGATAGGATCACGCCTGATGGATATTTTGATGATATTAGCAATCGTAATTTATTATGTACAGGTTACCAGAGTGTGATCAAGCATTTAGAGGGAGCTTGGAGCAGAGCCACTGCTCCTTTGTGTCGAAAGGAGTAAGATGTGGTGGTTTGGGCATCTGTTTAGGATGCCTCCAGAAAACCTCCATTAGGAGGTTTTTCAGGCATGAGCAACAGGGAGGAGCCCCTGGGGTAGAGCCAGGACTGGCTGGGGGGGACTATTGTTCAGCTTAGGGGAACCGTGGGATCCCCTGGGATGAGCTGGAGAGTGTTGCTGGGTAGAGGGAAATCAGGAATTCCCTTCTTAGCCTGCTGCCATCGCAACCAGACACTGGATAAGTGGAAGTAAATGGAAGTGAAAAAAGGGATAGAAATTCTCCTCTTTCAATATTGTTCAGTACAAACCACCTTGACATTCAGACAGTAGTTATTCCTGTTATTATAATGTGTGTGTGTGTGTGTGTTTGTGTTTGATTGTGAGACTCCTTGCTGGATAATTGAACTCCCTGGTTGTTATGTATTCTATATATAATCATATATAGAGAGCACTCTTGCATTCTGACTGTTTGATAGTAGTTGGTTTTAGTATTTTATATGATTCCTCTGTGCTGCTGAGGTGTTGCTGTTGTGCAGATTGAGATTAAAGTGTCATTGCAGTTAATAGGGGGCAAAGTTAATTTATGTCCCTGTTGAGGGTAATTACTTCAGTACAAACATTTTTTTTTTTTATTTTATGTGAAAGCTGCTTTAGATCTTGAGTAATTGTTGTCGGAATTCAGGCTTGTTGCACAACATCTAGTTAGATGTTAATTAAAATTCAGCGAAACAGTCCTGATGTGTTTCCAGTGTTGTGCTGTGATGTGTGACTCACATTCAGAATGCCGTAATCGGAAAACAGATGAAAATAGCTGAGCATTCAAAGCTTTTTTCTATGATTTCCCTTGCTTTCGCTTGTTTGCTAACTTAACCTCTCTGAGTGGTTTAAGTGGCCATCATGCTGTTGGCAGGCACTTTTTTTGCTCGACTTATTCTTGTGTTTGTCTGGATAATTGTGGAGAATTTTGGAATATAAAAATATCTAAAAATTCATCCTAGATGCTTTCGAGCAACTAGCCGTTTTAAACTCAAACTGATGGGCAGTGTCTATTCATGTTGTTAAACATCTATAATTAAAGGTACAGTGTGTTAAATTTAGATGTATATCTTTGATTAAATTGATTATTATATTCATAACTATTATTTGCTGATTAGTTTGGAAAAAGTCTGGTACATCTTCAAGACATCTTCAAGAGCGGGTCCGGACATTCATGCAGGCTGAAAGGTTGTACTGTCATGGTTGTACAGTTGCCTGGATGGACAAACCTGACGCTGGCTCTGAAGAGAGTTTTTGCATCTCATAGCTTTTTCTGAAAATGGTTATGGAGTTTGATTAATGGAGGATCATAGTTATTATGTAGCACAAGAAAAAGTCACAGAGTGCTAAACCTTGCAGAAAAAGAAGGCTCATGAAAGGTTTAGACTTAAATGGTGGGGTCTGATGTCCCCCCCAGGGGATTTACCTGAGCAGGTGAAGGAGGCTGGAGGCTTTGGCCGCGTGCTTTAGAACAACCCATCGCCACCCAGACCTCATTGTTTCCTGGGACCATGGATCAAGAACATGTCATCTTTCCTCAAGTGGAATGATCACTCCAGAACCTGCAGTGGTCATTGGTCCGCTGAGTTCATTTCCCCAGGTGAACTACACGGACCTCACCAGTTTACCTCTCAACGTTTGAGTGCGTGAGTTGGGTCTTCACACTTTCTCTTTTTCATGGGGAGGTTTAAAGAATGCTCATTCCCCACATGTCCTGCAGGGTGTGTGGTTCCGGTTCAGCATAGAAAAAGTTCAGGGTAAGGAATAGAACGAGAGCTCACAGCACCGTCTCTCCTCCCGGGGAGCCGTCTGGGTCTACATGCCCACTTCCTTTGATGGCGTGATTCATGCACACTTGTTTTTTACCGTGCCAAATAATTAACCCGTTCAGACGTCAGTAGAACATTGATGCCGGAATGGAGGACAAACTATCGTAGTTGTATGTGGAAATCTTGAGCAGCCTGTTTATGCCTTTGGGTAAATATTGTGAAACCTCATACAGCGATGAATCTCTGACAAATAAAATGCTACAACTTGGAGGGGTGATGATTTTTGGATTATTTGAATTGTCATTATATTGCATTATATAAATGATATACATTTATTGAAATGGTCGTTGTTATTAATGAAGTTGAATAAGATGAATGAAAATGATGCCTCCTAGTGAAGCAGTACTTCCACTACAAGGTGTTGGGAATTCAGCTACAGGCATTTATAAGTCGTATTAACATTTTGTCTGGAAGTTGAGCAAGCGTAAAGATCTGAGCTCAGATTGCGATAGTTAGATGACATCAGAATATCTCTGAAATTGCAGGTCTTGTTGGGTGGTCCCAGTCTGCAGTGGTTCGTACCCATCCAAGTGGTCTAAAGAGGGATTACTGGTGAACCGGAGATTTGATCATGGGCGTCCAAAGCTCACTGGTGTATATGGGGAACAAAGGCTCTTTTTCCAGCAAACCATATGTGCCCATGTTTCCTGAAAGTATTCGTGGGTACTCACATGTATCCAATGTAATATGACAGATACACAGTAACCACCCTTTATTTTTAGCTTATTTAATGGGTACTTCTCAAGTATCAGACACTTGAATTGAAAAAACAGAAACTAAAAAATGTCGTTTCGATTTGCTTGAGTGAGACGTTTATTTCCTGTTTCCCTTTCCATGCTTTTAATAAGCTCATGAAAGGTATTTCATGAACAGAGTAAAAACAAGGCGAAGCAATACCAACCGTAAAATCCAATATCCTATTCACGTTGGTGGGGGCTATTTATTTAGAGGCCATGTTTATATAACGGCCCCCCAGAAGCCTCCTCCTCACACAGTCTGTTCTAGAGCCTCTTTTATTCAAGAAATGTTTTTCATGTCAGCTCCATCCCAACCTCCAAAAGTAACAGTATCAGTATTGAAAGATGATCTGTTCTACAATGGTTCTGTTTCTCACATACTTTTATCATCCCTAACACCGTTAGGGGAAGAGCACTCTGTGGAAAAGTCTGGGGTACAATACATTTATTCATCTCTTATGTAAAATGAATATCTTTTTGTTAAAGCCATGAAATGATGACCACTTAATGGAGCACACATTTATCTTCATTTCAGGCCTGAAAATATAATTTCCCTCATTGATGGATCCAATGATTAGACTTGATTTTTGTTTGATCTTATGACAGAGACATCCTTCAAATGAATACATGAGTCATAGATAAATGCTTTATTTGCATCACATTTCCTGCATAGTTTCCCACTGTTTGAGGTTTTGATTGACGCTTTTCTAACGATTATGGTCTCAACTTAACCATAATTGGAAACACATTTAAGAGAAAAAACAAAGTTGACCTAAGTGCTGTGCAGTTCTCAAATAACATTAACACAATAATAATATTGAGCAATAAGACAACTTTAGTTTTTTTTGCAATTGTTCCAATCTCATTCTGAGTTAAAAGCCAAGGAATAAAGATGAGGTGTGTGACATGGGGGGGCCGATCTAACATAGGCAAGCACCTATTTCCACCCCCCAGGGGCTTCAATGGAATTTGGCTCCCCCTGATCTTCTTCAGCTTTGTCTTTGGGACAACGAGGGGAATTTGGGAGTAGACTGCAAGAAAGTGTTAGGAGCTGCCGTGTTTCTTCAAAATCAATCCTGAGGGGAGTAGAAAGGGAGAAAACGGATAGACCCAAGAATTCAGCTTTGGGCTTTCCACATAGTGGAGGAGCAAAAAACGATGCACAACTCAAAACTTCTTCTTCAAAGGTTAAATGAAACCAAACTATCTCCATTAAGGATTGGCGATTCTTCTTCTTCGTATTTCGACTTCTCCCTGGCAATTCGTTTTGTATTGGTGATGATTTTTTCGAAAAATGTATTCGATTATTAAAAAATTGATTGGTAGGAAAAACGTTTTTTCGTGTGTTTCACTGCTAGCAGCAAGTGATAATGCCGTTAATGCTTACCACAAAATGAAATGTGAAAATGTGTTTTTTTGCTGAGTGATCAAAACCTGTTTCTCCATAGCCCATGGGAGAATTGTTTTGGACTCAAGAATGAAAATCTTTGGCTGAGTTTTGTGACCGTGATCATCTTCGGTGCACCACTGTGACTCACACAACTGTTGATGAGCTGATTTAGGAAGCAGCAACAGCGTTTGTAGTCAGATTGTCTGCCTCTGGCGGTTTGTTACTTCCCTTCCCTCAGTCCCCAATGTTTGCTGTCATTTATTCTTGCCTGGGCATGCTTTAATAATCCCTCCCTGTGTCCCTTTATGGACAGGCAGGACGTAAGTATGACTTTTTCTTGTTTGGAAACTTCCAACTCCTTGATCTAAACCCACCATCGCATACCTCAGAATTATTTCTTAGTGTGCGTGAAACATCCGGTCGTTTAAAAATGCTTTAACTTTGTCGCTATGCGTTTCTGTTTGCTCACACTCATACCTGCAATTCACACCAGACAGACAGACAGACAGACAGATGATGTGTCATCCATATCTCTCAGAGGCTTCTAGATGGTTCTTCCTCCTCCTCCTAGCTGGTACTCCTGGTACAGGGAGGTGTGGAGCAGAGCCAATCACTTCCAACGAGTGATAACGTTGCTGCAGGAATGTCTGCGTGACTTCTCTCAAGGGGATTTAAGGAAAATGGGAGGGAGAAAGACAAAAAGAAAAAAAACATGCTAAGAAATTTCGATTCAATTTAGTATTTTTGTGCAAGATTGAATTAATTTCTTAGTTGAATAAATCAATTGGATTCAGAAAAATTAAGCCATTTATCAAACAACAGCCTCAAACATTCTTGGGTTTCTAGCTTCTCTGATGTGATGATTAGTAAATCCTGCATATTTGGTTGGGTGAAACGAGCAATATGAAAAATTTGGTTGGCTCCAATATCTGAAATGTTACAGACTAAATGTTTAACAAAAACAGAATAATCAATTTGACGTTTATTTTGAGTATGATGATAAGCTTTGGGAGGCCTCATTATGGACACATCAAAAATATCCATTTCAAATGATTTAACTGTCAACACCCAGCAAGATGGCAGGTCAAAAGTTCCCAAAATTATGAAAATGGTCGATCAAAGAGGAAGATGTGATAGTTTGTACATGTTTACAGCGGCAGTTTGTGAGACCATAAAATACTTCTGTCATGAGGACAGAGAGGTTAAATGATAGCTTCTCTGCCCCCTGATGATTACCGTTGGTGCAGGTCCATTACGACCATTCTCTTGGAATCTGTATGAAGAAAATGAACACAGACTACAAACAGAAAACTGTTGCAGAAATGTTAGAAATATGAATGTTTGAAATATTATGGACAATATAAATAAATATAAATTTGATAAAAAAATGTAAAATAGTCATACTCATATACATTTTCATAGTGGTATAAAATACAGATAAATATAAAGAAAGGGTCCCATCACCAAAAACAAATATAAGTTAAAATAGTCCAGTCTCTAAATGTGCAGATATGCGATTGGTGGAAACAAAAATGGTATTTAGTAGTTGATGATTGAACGGTTGAAGAGTTCAACTATCTTCTGTTTTTGGGAACTATGAGAAGCAAAAAAAAAGTTCTTTCTGAAATCCCGTTTAACGTATCTCTCACCGACCTATATTGGCTTTTGATCTTTAGTTTGATGAATACTTTGCCTATTAATGTGCCTCCTCCCAATCCAACTAAGGTTAGACTGTAAAAGCAAAGATGCATGCAAAGCAACATAGATTGACGTGAGTGCTGCGATGGACACCGGGCCAACAACATGTTCAGGACGTTTGGACATACTGGACAGACGAAGAGCTTAAGCACCATGCTCTTAGCTGTTGTGCAGACACAGGTGGTTTTTTGGGTGAATGATTGACACCCAGTGCATTTTAGCGTCTGTTTTACTCTCCTGACCAACAAATCAGCTTTGTTTCAATCTGACATGGTGTGAGTTACAATTTCTCGGGGCGGGAAGGTCAAACTGGAGCTGGTTTAGTTTTTGCACTTGACTCATCATCTTCCCTCATTGATGCCATGAATGGTATTGAACCTGCACCACAATCCATCCGGACTGTTGACACATATTGTTTATATTCCTCGTGGCCAGTTTAACTTTAACATGAAAATATCACCAAAAGACTAAAATTTCGGCTATTAACATATCACCATGCCACTGGTACAAAGTTTTTTTAGTCCGCATAACTTTTCTGGAGCTTCCTAGGTAAGCCATGTTTACAGTTGATGAAAGTTTAAACCTATAAAATGTAATAAAACTGAGTGCAGTTATACAAAAAACCAAACTGGCAAACCTGAAAACCCGCCCAGTGGGTTATTTAGCCCTAGGATACTTAACTAATTAAAGTTTAAACACATTATCCATTCTGCTCTGCACAGTTTAGCTCATAGTGAATGACAGGCTGGCTCATATAAATACCTGGGGGGTATCTCAAAAAGTGAGCTTAATGGAATCTCCGAGTTGTTTAAGCCTGAGATGAGGGAAATCTGGCTTATTAATGATATTCATATATATATATATATATATATATATATATATATGAATATCATTGCTAATATATGAATTAGCAATGATACTTGCTAATTGCTGTGCAGTGTTCTGGCTGGTTGTGCAGTAATTGTTGGCTGCATGATATTCAGCATTGGTACAAGGATAGTTTCACGGCGCTTGACCAAGAGGTTTATCTTAAAGCAGCTTACTTTTATGTCAGTATCATGGCCTGAAGGCTCCTTAAGGCTCTGTGTTCCACTAACCTCAACTACCACCGAAACCACCAGAGTAGGTTTTGTTCCATATCATTTTCATAAATGACTTTATTGAAAAGGCTTGCTGAGAATTTTTTTTATCGATTAGCAAAGCAAAGGTTCCCATTCCGCAACGGAAATACCCAGGATGGATGATTTCTTGGTTTTAAAGACAACGTACATTTCCATTGTTTTTATAGAAAATATAGTACACAGCAGGGTAATATGTTATTACTACTGTATAATGCTATACTGTAGTGCCATAGCAATTCAAACAGTAAGAGGAATTAGTTGATGATGGAATAGTACTGGAAGACTTGTCATGTGTCCCTGGAAAGAAGAAAGCTGGGTCTACACCTGGTGCAAATATTACATAATTGCCAGATCATATTTGTTTGAGCTAACTACTAACAGCCAGTTGATACAGAATTGTCTTACTGTATTTCCATCACTGTTCCATGTTGTTTTCTACAGAGTGATGTTTCACTGGAGTCCATTCATGACGTTGTCTAATTACTCTTATTCTGCCTTAAGTGGAGGATTAAATCAGTCTTTAGATCTACCAAACATTCACCAGTGGTCTTCCTCCTCTTCAATCACTTTATTCATTGTTGCATAAAAAGCTATCTTGGTGGATCTGATACACTTTGTTGGTGTGGGATTTATGCATGAAATGGTCAAAGTATCCCAGCACTTTTTAATTAGTCCACATTATCGGTCAATCAGGACTCCTTCTGGTTTGTCTTGGACGTGTTTGCAGAATTATTTATTTCTTCCTTTCACACTTAATTTTTTTGTGAGATTTTAGTAATAATGTACTCTCTGCTGTGGTCTAGAACACTAAATTCCAGAATCACGCCCCGTGAGAAGTGCCACCGGGCACTCGCTCACCAAGGATTATTCCTTTCCACTGTTTAAATTTTTTAGCACTTTGAGATTTGATCCAAATGTAAAGTGCATTATAAATTAAATGTATTATTATTATTATTATTATTATTATTATTAAATTACTGCTTTTGTCATTCTGGAATAAAGGGGTCGCAACTAAACGCTGTAATGAGACTTCCTGGTTTAACAAATAAACAATTCAAAATAAATAAAAAATAATTAATAATAATTAATTAATTAATACTGCGGGTGGTTATAATGTAATGGCGAATGACTGTAGGAATCTGACAGAAATGTTTTGTATGGAGATGGCCTTGCTGCAATAGAATTTGAGTCTGTTTGTTCCCACAAAACAGACAAATTGAACATAAGTAGCTGCAGCAAGAAAAGCTGTTGTTTTCCATGCTGATAGAATATCTCTGTGAGGCTGCCAATAAAAGTGATGGATCGCATTAAAGGTGCGAGAACATAGGGTTGGCTTGTGCTCACCCCTCAGTGCTCTTTGTCCTGCTCTGAAAAAGAGGCTTTGTTTTGTCTCGGAGCCATGGCTAAACCAAAGAACCAACAGTTCCCTGGCAAACAAATACAGGCTGGAAGAGAAAGCTTTGTCAACAATAGCTGTTCTGTGGTTTTCATTGGTTGGAAGTGGTGACCAGTTTTCTATATTTGCTTTTGGAACAGAAGGAAAGTTAAAGATTATTTCTTGTAAATGTCAGCCCAAGGACAGTGCTTCTATCCAAACTTGTCTTCCATACTTCATGATGTTCCCCTAAGATATTTTCTGTCACCGCCTGCTTCTTTACAGAAAGACTCCCTTATACCACGATTATAATTACTCCTTTTAGACATGTTGACAGGACTACAGAGATTAGGAGAGTAAATTAGTAACTTCAAGGGGTATCAGAGGTAAATATTTTACCAACACTCCGTCCTTGCTTCATTATTCAGATCCTACAGATCTACATTTTACTGAAACAGCACCGGAAATTTCTTGTTGACGTGTAAAAAATGTTACTAAACAGAACTGGAATGTTTAAACCATCACCTGCTGCAGAACTGATATTTCCAAGAAGTGTGTTGACGCCGGTACAGCTTAGTTTTGGTTTTGCAAGACGGAATTGTTTGGAACTCCTTAGTGGAGTATTCCATGTAGGTTCACCTCACATGGTGAGAGAAAGTAGATGTTTTTGGAAGAATTACCTTTCTGTTGTGAGTTTCGGAAACTCCGGAAACTAGAGATCACTCTGTTCCTCCACTAGCATCATTGTCACTAAACTCTTTATATCCTAGAAATAGTTCCCAGTCTGGTTAAAGAGAATTTTCTTCAACATTTGTTTATCATTGAGCCTTTGAGAGAAATGGGAATGTTTGGGAGTGAGCGCAAAAACGGCATTTCATTTTTATCTGTGTGAAGTGCTCATCCAGTGTTGTATATTTGAGACCAGAGTATAGCACACACTATTGTGAAGTTGCTATGATGACATCTCTACACAACGTCTCTACATGCTCTCAATCTCGGCTAAAAGTTGAAAAATATCCTCCCTCACATATTTGAAGAAACTGATAAAGTGAGCCAGACCAGCTTCTGCAGGTGAAATCCATCTCAAAATGTAATAAATTCCTCTTCATTCTAAATTCCAGCCATTCCATCATATCTCTTGGTGTTCTAAGATATGTTACTGTCAGAGAAACATGGGCGAGGACTTCATTCACATCTATGTTTTTCACTGTGAATGTTCCATCTTTAACAAGTGAAGATTTGAAAATTAGGGATGGGCTTTTCAAGGGAAAATTATGCTTAGCTCTGGTTTAAGGCTGGTAACAAAAGCAGAGCCGAACCCACCCTGATCAGCCATAACTTTAAAACCACTTGCTTATCATTGTGTAGGTCCTCTTTCCAACCAAAATAGTTCTGTGATGGACTGTGTATTCTGACATCTTTCTATCAGAACCAGCATAAACTCTTTCAGTTTGTGCTATAGTAAATCTTAATCTGGATGTCTAATCCCACTTAACAGCAAACCAGCTAGGCCATTAGCCCTTCTTTAGACCTCATCGGTAGGTACAAACCACATCAGACCCCGAACACCCAACAAGATCTGTAGTTTTGGAAACAATTTGTGACCCAGCTGTTTCACCATCGCAATTTGGCCCTCGTCAAAGTGTTTCGAATTCTTGATCGAAGCTTTGTTACAGAGGAAAAATGCTATGGTCCTCTTACCGTAACATTCCTTTGCTTTGTAAATTATTTGTGCTGTGAATGAAAGGTGACAAAGGTGTGAGAATCTCCACTTAATCCATCCCCCCAGAACAATATAATCCCAACAAACTCATGAACTTTGTACATCAAGCCCCCTTTTTCCTCTTCTTCATGGAGCCAAACCAAACACAGCTGAGTGATGTTATAGAGTCAGGCCTCATTTAGGCACGAATGTAAATACTGGGCGCTCCTGTTGATAAAAAGTGTTGGGGTGCAGCGCCGCTGGAAGACCACCTGACGGCTGCTCCAAACTATTCTCTGCCTAATCACCCGTCACGCTTGTCATCCTCAGCTTGTGTGTGTTTTCACGGCGGGGGAAGAACTTTGATTGGTACTAGCTTCTGTGTTAGCCGCTGTTAGGCTAATGGTGCCAGAAGTAACAGTAGATCCATCTGTTCCGTTTTCATCGGTTGCGTTGAAGAGATGATGAGGGAGATGAAAAGTACGACGTGAGGGAACACAAGATTTGAATAAATGTTTCTAATGTTCTGTTTCATGCGTTTAAATTCGCCCGATTTGTATTTTCTCACCATTTTACTTGTAAATCAGCAAAATATTTTAGCCCCTCCCCTTTTGATATGTAGATAGCCACCATGATTTTACTTTGTAGCACTTTGAGATTTAATCCAAATGTAAAGTGCATTATAAATTAAATGTATTATTATATTATTATTATTATTATGATGGTGAGTGGTGAAGTGTTGCTTTCTTTCACGCTCAACGTTTTGGCAATTTTGTGTACTCGTACACTAAAAACAGAGACTGCGCACATGTTGTGTACCTAACCATTATGTCACGTACACGCCTCAAACAATGAATGGTTGTCTGATAAATACGGAAATGGATACTCACAGTACCGTACTATCCAACGGTAGCCTGCTAACCCCGGGCATCTTGCTGTAGTCCGAGTTTTGATAGCGACTAGTTGCAAACTGGATCAACTCTTTATACATTTAAGTTATTATTACAATTATTACAGGTCACCTCATCTCCTCTCACTTTTCACCCACTGAACCGCCGTCTCCCTCGAGATGCACCTCTTCCGGTGTACAGAGGTAAATTTGGGGGTTAACCTATCTTTGAGTGCGAACAGATGCTCACTCTGCCTCAAATTTGGGGATGTTAAAAAGTCAGGCCTTTTCCAATTGAGATCTAGACCATAGCGGAGAGTTTGTTTTTAATACAAACTCTCCAAAAATTAGTGGGAAAGAAAGATATAATGAACTCTAGAAACACATCCAAGAAAAATCACCAGGAGCCATGATAGACTGATGTTTTGAACACATTAAAAAGCGCTGGATAACATTGCAGATTCTAAGGATAAATCCAACAAAAAGAAATCTCATTTTTATGATAGCATTTGACAGTTATTATTGCAAATTCAAGCAGTAAACATATTGTTTATTTAAAAACGGGGAACAATCGGTTCCCTAGACCTATCATCTTTTCTGTTTTGTGTATTACTATTGCTCCCGAACAAAGCAAAAGTGATTTAATTTTTAAAAAATTGCAGAGTACGCATTATTTCTTATTCGATTACTCCATTAATCAATAGCACTGCAGGAGTTTACAGCTCATGTGCATTAACACAATAAATTTAAGTTAGCCATAACACATGCATGCATGTGGGGCCACATTCCTAAGATCTGACTTCTTCTCTGTGAAAGTAATCTATCAGGAATTAAATAGATGATGTGATTGATTGTTATTCCTCATGAAAAAGTTCCCCTTAATGGTCGGTGTGGCAGACGGCTGGGTCTGGCCGTGTGAATGCATCATGTGTATGGACCCAGTCTCTGCTTTGGCAGAGCCTTTCATCTTCACTTTCATGTTTTAGTCACTGGTGGCTGTTTTTACTGTTCCTCAGACTGGCCACTCAGTTTGCTTACTAAAATTCACATCAGATACAGCTAGAGAGGAAACGTTTTATATGGAAAGGTATTTATGTTTTCCCCTACTAACACATTTTAAAGTAATGAAAAATGCCGTCAATCTAGTATGGACGTTTTCCAAAAGGCTTATTCACTTTCCTTTTTTTGATATAGATTAAGATAGGCATCATTCAAATCTCTGTTTGTTCATTATGGAGTTTGAGTTTACTGAAGTTTACTTTAAACACTCATTTTATTTTCATCAGGTGTTACTTTGAAGTTGAAGTCTTAAATGCTTTTTGTGCCTTTTCACTGAGTTGTGCAGCTTTGGTAGTGTAGTTTCTCTGATGGGGTCATGACTGGGGATTTTATGCCTCAAATGCCTATGGGATTATTCTATGCCTCAAATTTGGGGAGGTTAAAAAGTCAGACAAAGACTGACAGACTGTGATAGTGATTCTGGGGGCGCTGATGAATGGTGTTTGAAATGGGATCCTTTGGATTCTGCACTGCATTAATCTGAGACATTAGGTAAGCTCCCCCTTATTCCTAATAAATAGGAAGAAATGCCTAATTGGATAGAAAATTCCCAACGTCAACACCCCTTTCCAATTGAGATCTAGACCACAGCTGAGAGTTTGTTTTTCCATACAAACTCTCCAAAAATAAGTGGTAAGGTAAGAGATAATGAACTCTAGAAACACGTCCAAGAAAAACCGTCAGGAGCCGTGATAGACCGACCCTGTGAACACATTAAAAAGCGCTGGAAAACATTGCAGATTCTAAAGATAGATCCCACAACGTCAGATCTCATTTGTTATTTTAACGTTTTTAGTGCACACTGCAGGGACAGATATTATTGCAATTCAAGCAATAAACATGACCTTTTTTTTCTTAAAAGGGGAAAAATTTGTAGTACAATCGATACACCTGTCGTATTTTCTGTTTTGTATATTACTATTGCTCCGGAACAAAGCAAAAGTGTTTTAATTAATTTAAAAAAAGATCTCCTGTACAACCTGCAGTACCTCAAGCTACCCTTAGGGGTGTGTATACCCCAAGTCCCAGAAACACTGTATCAGATGATCCTCTGCACACTCTGACATTTGCACCCAGATTATTATCCTAAACATGCTGATTAGTTGAAATTCATCACTCTCATTGCTACATTTAATACTCGTCTAACTGAGGCTTATTTTTGTAGCCATCTTTCCCTCTTGCTTTCCTCTTCCTCTTATCTTCTTTCTCTTCTTCACTGTAATTGATACAAAGATTACTCTTTGGAGGTCATTTTAGTACACGTCTTCATGTTTGTGTGTGTGTGTGTTAAATTTCATCTTTGAAGTTAGTCTTAAAATGGATGTGTTGAATATTTAACCTTGCCCCGAGGCAGCAGTATTAATCCAGTCTCACAGAGTACAACAGACCTCCATCAGGCTGAAATGTGGCTTCATCATGATGCCGGTGGGAATATTTAGAATTGAGAGAGCAGAGTGGCAGGTTGCACATGAATGTGCTGTTTATTTTCATAAACAAATAAATTGAGGATGTTGTTTGCAGTAGATAAATAGTCACTCACATCTCCAAAAAACTAATGAGAAAATGATTAAGAGCCACCCAGCCGCATCTGTGCACTCATGAAAGGATTATTAAGAGCAAACACAAAAAACCAACTCACGTGCTTCTAAAATTTCCATCTCGTGACTCCAGAAAGAAACAACTAACACTGTATAAGAGAGAATTTTTACCACAGCATTACACATCGAAACCTTATACTTCTTATATTACTTTTTAACAGTCCAGTGTGATCATGGATTAAGTTAGTCCGTCTTTTCTTATTTATAATGAATTTTTATTAATATGTGCTTGATGAATGTGTCATGGTCATATTTGCATCGTAAAAAGTTGTAATCTGTAGTTATTACCGTTGAGCGGTGGCTGCATTATTAGCATTAGCATTAGCATTATGACCGATTGATAGGCATACAATTAATTCACTTGCTACAGATCTGAACGTAAAAATATACATAAAATTCGCCTGGAAAGTAACAAGCGGACCTTGACTTGGGAAAAACAGAGATGGATGATTATCCTGAAGATGTTTGGACATATTAGACGTGTTAGAGCCAATTGCAGCAACTGATGACTGGATTAGATTAGAACTCTGCCATTTCCACACACCAATGTGCTGCACACTGTTTAACCACACACAGACTAGAGTCTAGACAGGAGAGAGAATTATTCTTGTCTCAAGCATAAACGCGTCTCCCAAAATACCACAGTTCATAGAATAAAATTATAACACCGTGACTTTAGTAATCCCGGTTAATTGGAAAAACAATAAATCATGACATCCCTACTGCCAACAAATTCTAGCTACTCTTAATAAAATAAGTTATTCTGTCTTTTGAATCACACCATGTTAACGCTCTTTCTTTCATAAATTACGCACATATACCAGGAATGACGCGAAATGCTTTCATCTGTGCGATAATGATATTAATTCTAAAAGAAAGTAGAACTCATGTGAGTTGCACTCAATTTGATTTTCCATCTCCAAATGGCTCTTGGTTACTTTTGCATTGTTTTTAGCTCCATTTGTAATTTTTTTCCCTTTTGACTCACAGTCTGCAGTCACAAATAAAAAATACAGTAAATTGCCCTGATTTGGGATCAATACATTTCATCTCAGTAATGCATGGTTCAGAAGCTGAGTGGGTCCTTTCTCTCACTCAAAACTAAAACTTAAACTGATAAACAACTTTTTAATTATTTGCTAAAGTAAACATCTCCATGAAAAATTGCTCTTCAGCGAAATGCCACACAAAACTCGCCTACAAAGAGGTTCCTCACTTTCACAAATTGTCTGTTAAAATGTCAAGCGCATCATCAAAAGTATCGATTTGTGTTCATGGTGGCGCATCTCCTGATGGAGTGGCAACAGCTGCACCTCGTTTCCTGCATCTTGAGGAGGAAAGCGCAGGAATGCATGTTATTTCCTCTCCTTGTGCTTCATCAACAGTTTTAGACTTCAGTGAAAATTAAACACTTACACGCTCTTATTTAAACTTCATTAAAGGACAAATTATTGAGTTCATCAGCACAAAACAGCTGTAGAAATTAAAGGTCACCCACCATTTATGTACCTGCTCTTCAGCCTTTTAGGATTGTTTTTCCTTCCAGTCCAGATGTTTCACCATCATCTCTGTCATGTTTGGTCACTTTAGAAGAAGTCCTCGCTGTGATAGTAAGGACTGACATGACATGAAGTTCAAGGAATCGGAAAGACAGAAATAAGAAATTAGATCAAGACATCCTTGTTAGTACATTTAAGTGAAAGGGCAAAAAAACATTTACTCCTAGACGAGGAAAATGATACGATAGCAGATCAGTTGATAACATTTTGCATTGCTTTCTGTATCCCCTCGCTCTATAAGCCCCCAGTTATGCACACAGCTAAGCACACAGCTAACTGGCATAGCCTACCCTTGTGCTGTTGTGACAGCTGTGTTGCGGATTTGAGCCATCTCATTGCGTAAGGTTTGGGCATGGGTTGGATTGTTTGTTCATTCAATATCCATAACCGCTTATCCTGTTCAGGGTCGCAGGGGCTCAAGCCTCTCCAAGCTGACATTGGGCAAAAGGTGTTGTACACCCTGAATGAGTTGCCAGTCCATCACAAGGCCGACATATGGAGAAAGTCAACCATTGACGCTCAAATTCAGTCCTACAGGCAACTTATAGTCACCGATTCACCAACATTGCATGTTTTTGGACTGTGGGAGGAAGTGGGAGCGCTCTGAGGGAAACCACGAGAACGTGTGAACTTCACACATAAAGGTGCAGTACCCTCTTGCTGTGAAGCAGCAGCGATAACCACTGTGCTATCCCGGTTGGATTTTGGTCACACCACATTTCGTAAGACGATTCTCTCCCTCTGCGTATTTGACCCATCAGCCAATTGTGACGATTCATGTGAGTAGCTCAAAGTAGATGCTAGGCTTGTGCCAAATATTATTCAGATCGTATATCCAAGATTGAAGGGATGATCTTTTTTCCTATTCTGACATTGAGGTCATTAACTTTGTACATGAATAATTACACTAAAAAAAAACGTCTTTTAATGAACTCAAGAAAATCATGTCAAGTATTTTCACACACTTAAATGGGTTTCCTTTACTATTAAGCAATTATGTTGGGGTTGGGTCAATTTAATTCAATTAATTTACCTAGTACAGTTGATTCAACTTCAATAATTGGAATAGTTCCAACTTTATTTGATTTTGCAGTGGTGAAATTAACCTACTAAATGCAGCTGATGCTTTCCATAATTGTATTAAATAATCCAAAGAATACCTATTGAGTGCAAACAATGTAGACAGCAAGATAAATATAAGTTTCCATATTGTTTGCACTGACGACGGGCACAATAATAGAAACTTGTAAAAATTAAGTTGTTGAATTTCATACAAGTCAAGTTCATGATGTAATCACATTTATTTACATTTATAGAGTGTAGATAAGATAGCAGTATAATTGTTGCCCCTCTGAGCATTTTTGCTGTATGAAACTGTATACCATGTACTACACACCCCATGTACGGTGTAGATATACCACTGTAGTAGTACTTATCTCTGTACTGCTAACCGTGTATAACATCACTTCCTGAGAGCCACATCTCAGAGCTCTGACAATATATTGCGGGTCTCAAAACAAATTACAGCCCTACCCCTAGGTGTAACGTTTGTTTTTACCCCTAGCAAACTGAAAACTTTCATTTACATTTACAGAAACCTTACTAATATTACAGCAGGGATCTTTTGTTAACTGTCTGCCATTACCGGGAAGGTTGTTGCTCTTTTCATTACTGCTGCATTGCATTATGGGATACTTTGGCTAGCATACTGTTCAGTGCTTGCTCATTGTAATTAAAAGAGTACGCATTTCAGCACTCTGCAATTATATGAAATAACACTTTAAACTTATGACCTGTTCAGTGTTGGTCTATTGCCACTGTCAGGTTCTTTTCAAAAATACATATAGTTTGTGTTCCTCTTATATATGATATGATAGATAATCTTTTCGTCAGGTTGCCATTAGTACATCTTTAAGTGATTAAAGCTATCATTGTTAGCTCTTGCACCTGGTTCAGTGTTCCACTTTTTATCTGGTTCACAAAATACCAGTTGTGCAACACTTGTGTATATGAGTCACACTACACATAAGCCTGGTGTAGCAGTACACATATCAACAAGGGTTGTGCAATTAAAAACATGGCTGAAAATCTATATTAAGAAACAGCACAGTTCTCTCCGAAGACCCCAAATGAGGAGATATGGAACGTAAAACTGTAGAGAAATGGAAAAAAGGGTAAATTGGTCCATTGATTTTTCTTATACAGCTTGTGATAAAAATTGCAAAATCCATTTTGCAAAGAGCCGTTGTTATTTTTTATTTGTATGGCATTGCACCATATTAGAATTAAGCCCTTAAAAGGTTTGCACACATGGCGTAGCAGTTCTCAACACGCTTTTACAACAACAAACAGAGATGGAAAAATGCATGAAATGTGCAGCCTACAAATGGAAACTTGTGCCGAAAACACGCTGCATTTGTGGAGTTTCTCGATAAGCCCACACATCTCCACAGCGCTCTTCTAAACGACCGTTGTCTGAAGCCCAAGAGGAAAAGCTTGTGAGGTTGCAATTGTGGAAAAAACATCTGTGTTCAGCACTGAGCAAAGAGGACAGACACAAAGGAGTTATTGAAGGACACTGAAGCAAACATGGAGCGAGAGAAACAAGATGCTTAATGGAATGTTGTATCTGTCTGGTTGGTTGTGGGAGACAGTGACACTTGTGTCAGTGTACGGGGGAGGGCAAAGCTGCCGGGGCCAGGCCACCAAAACATTAGCAATGCAACTTGGAGAAAGAAATCATGTGAGATAACTGGGGAGTTGGTAGACACAAAGGACAGAGGATAAAGGGACTACTTTGGTTGTGACAGTGGCAAGCAATGGATGGAGAGGAGTGTATAAAGAGAAAAGACAATTATTTGATCCTGCTCTTTTCTCTTTTCTTTTCTTTTTTGAGTGATTCAACTCAAGAAATAAATCTGAGAAGGAAGAGAACAATGGTTAGAGAGAAAGCAGTGAAAGAGTTTTTGCAGATATTCAAGTAGAATTACTTTTACAGGAGATGGTTTAAAGAAAAAGGTAGCTATGTCCAGTATATCTGTGACTAAGAGGGAGGTGTTGGAGAGATTAAGTTTCTAATAATCAACCAAAGTAGTATTTTGTTGTGGAAGGATGGGCGCCTGCTGCTGCAGAAACACCACACGGGCGGCTGGCGATGAGTTGGTTGCCGTCAAACGACACACTGACTGGCCATGGACAGCCGAGATGGTCCCTAACCTTGATAACCATGAATTTGCCACATGGGATCTGACATCTGACTACAGGTAAGTCCGTCATTCCATCATGAAATCAAACATCTTAACACTGACCTCTAAGGAGGTGTGGTGTAGGCTAGAATCTTAAGATGAACAAGTTTTTGTGCTTTTCCAGCTCAATTACAGCTGATTAGCTTCATTGTACATCGCCCCTTAGGCCGTTATAGAACAATATGTGTGTGGCGTAGTTTGTCAGCTATAGGATTGAAGGAGAAAGGAAAAGATCTAAGTGAAGACACGTAGTGCAAGTTATTGTTATGGATTTTATGCAACGTTGCTATCGCAGCAACTTTCCCCCGGGGATGAAGAACACCGAGCCAGAAATTCCATGCTTGAGGTATCAAATTCCAAAAGTACTGGAACTTTAGGGGTTTTGTTTGCAGCACTGAGCATTTATGGTGGGCTGAGTTCTTGCAGCACTTCATTTTAATATTCATATTTTTAACAATTTTAAAACCATAATTGACAGCATACATACAGCGGGCGTGGTTGGCCAACCTTATCTTCTTGAAAACTTGGTATCTTCCTCGGGGTGATTAATGTTTAGGTGAGTGATTAAGTTTGTTGACCCAAATGTTTTTTCGGGGGTTTGTTCCACCGCAGCTTATTTTGGCGTCACTTGCAAATTTTGAACTGTGTGTTTTCTTCATTGACTGTGGAAGATTTCCAAGCAGCTGAGATGGTTGTAGCCATGGTATCCCATGCTTGGTGTGACGGTGCATGCGACGTTAACCATCGTCGACGCATGCGTGTAACCGGCACTGAACTCGCCATACAGAGGCACTCGGTCGGTCACCGATCATATCAAAATAACCCTCCAGGGGCCGGTCGATCGCTCGCCGAACGATTGGTTCAACTCTAGTTTTGTCCTCAAAACATGATAGGCAAAAGAGTGAGAGATAGTCGGGCATGGTTGTTGAGTACTTTACTTCTACCACTGACCTTTGGTCATGAATAGATAGATAGATTCATGAGCCTGACTCTTCAATGAATCAGTGTACGAGCATGATAGATATTTCAATTTCAATATTGATAGAAACAATCTGAATGATTATTTTGGCATTAATTAATTACTGTTGTCGTGTGTTCCTTGAAAGGTAGTTCCTTTACCAAAAAATTCATTTTAGTAGTAATGTGGTGCACAATTGTAAGCTCATCCAAAATAACACACTGAGCACACTGAGTTTTACTCTAAACACACACATTCTCGGCGATC
This sequence comes from Lophius piscatorius, assembly GCA_009660295.1. Taxonomy (NCBI): domain Eukaryota; kingdom Metazoa; phylum Chordata; class Actinopteri; order Lophiiformes; family Lophiidae; genus Lophius; species Lophius piscatorius. Next base: position 33,909 of record VRLP01000225.1, read on the forward strand.
CCCAGCTGAATCCAAACATACGATTAAATCAGCCCGACAAGTGCTGGTTGACAGCTTTACTGGCATGCTCAGCACTTTCCTCAGCCTCTCTCAGCTGGTCAGACCATAAAAAAGGCAGATAGCCTCCTGCTGTGGGACACAAGCAAGCCTGAGAAAGCAGAAAAGGACTTATTGTCCCGGGCTATTACTATATTTATCTCCCATTGTCTTGCAGACACAATCACAGGCTTAATTTCCATATCCAGAAACCGGTTTGGCAAAGATCCAAACTATCTATCAGCGAAATTTCATTTCTCCATTTTCATAGCTTGGATGCCCACACTGAAGCGTTTCTCAGAGAGAGATGCTGTCTGCTCTGCAATGTTCTAAAAAATGTGCAGGCCAGGTGGATTCTTGGAAATTGAATATCCATGTGTCGCCAGAAGCAATTTTCAGTTCCGAAACACCTGCGCGAGGATTTACTTCAAACACATGTACCACTATTTAACATTCAGAGAGCTGGGACTGGTAAATATGGCAGACTGCTTGATGACCCATCATGAGTCCAAGGTTTTAGATTAAGCCAATCTCTCTGGCTGGAATTTAAAATCTTTTAGAGCTGCACAAATGAAAGGTAAATTCATATCCTTTTTATTTTGGTCATAATTCTTCATATTGAAGTTACTCCTGACGATTTTTTACTGTAGAAAAGCCTAACCAAGGACTGAGATTGCAAATGACTTAAGTTTATGTATTGGTGTTTTCTCGTAACTATCCCATACTGTATGATTTGTTCTAATCTAAGATCTTTAATTAAGTTAAGGAGACAGCTAAGAAAAGTTAATCATTTACTCCCATGGTCAGAACGGATGTCGCAGACACCGATCTACATTCTTAAATCTGCCGTACTGAGATATGACACCATTGCTTACTTTACGGAACATGATGGTTTCGTGTTTGACACTGGACATGGTTTTCTGTGTGCGTGTCTGCCTGCACTGGTGGTGAGAGTGTGTCTCTGGAGGCGTCTAAAACTGTCGGCTAGAATGTATATCACGGGTAAAAGGCTGTTGCTCATGTGTCTGGAGATGTAGACAATTATTCAGGAGGATGATTCGGCTGCTTACACTCTCTCGATCTGACACGGTTGAGGATTTACGTCAAATCTTCACGGGACAGACTTGTCTTTTGATCCCTCTCATTCTGCCTCTCTTGTTGCCCTCACCTAAAGCTTGCTGACTCACCCTCATTAATAATATTGATTTAATCAGCAAAGGAATAGGAAAGGTTGTCACCACGTCTCCCCGAACAGTTTGACTCGGCTGTATCTCAGATTCGTGTACGCCCTCCCTCCACTGGGAGAACAAAGTCCCCACTGTAGTCTGTCTCATGTGGGTGATGGTAAATTCCTGTGAAAGATCACATCCACTACTAGAGTTAATTTCCTCAGGGAGAGAAATTGTGTTTACATAACAAACAATGTAGACAAAAACAAGCGAAAGTCACGCTGCTAAATAAACCTCGTATAGTAATTTCACAGGTGAAAGAAAAACAAAAAAGGTACGATGAGTGTATTTTCAGGGTGGGTAATCATCATGTTCCACGGGTTTACTCCTGAAAAGGATAAACATCTTCATTAGAAATGTTTTTCTTACTTTCATTTCTTTTAACAAACAACATTCCCATAAGTTCATACTGTGTTTTATTCTGTGCTGTGTATATTGTCAGATCAATGTTGGCTTGAACTAAATCACGATTATTTTTGTGCTATTAAGTGAAATTGATAACCTAGAAGTTTGATACCGGGCATATCTCTACATCCTATCAACATTTTTATTTTTATGTACCATGGCGTCTGTGAGGGAATGGGATATATTAAGCAACAGGTGAACTTTTGTCATGAAGTTGATGTTTTGGAAGCAGCAAAAATGGCCAAGATTAAGGATCTGGGCGACTTTGACAAGGACCAAATGATTGCTAGACATCTTGGTCAGAGCATCTTCACAACTCCTGGTCTTGATGGGTGTTTCCGGCCGAAACGGTGTAAGGAGGGACAACTGGTGAACTGGAGACCGGGTGATAGTTGCCCAAAGCTCATTGATGTTGGCTGGGATAGCTTGGAATGTAATTACTGTGCAAAAATATACTGTATATCTCTGAAGGAAATACATTCAATGAATGTGGACTTCTCCTGTCACCGCTGACGCAAACACACCCATACATCTCTTGATAATGGCATTATCGAATACCATTCTGGTGCCAATCTGGTGCATGGATGCATCAACACCAGCTGTCCCAGTTAATAAGTTTCTACTTACTAACAGAGCGCCCAGTTTAATGAGGAAGCACATTTCTTTATCTGATCAACTCTGTCATAATTTTAAATGACTCCTTATTCTCCTTAGTTACTGGAACACAGACCACTCAGATAAGCCGTAATGTCCTTCCGTACATGAAATGATTATTTTTAAATGCTCAGAAATAAACAACATCTTGTTGCTTTATCTGTTTTTTGCTAATCATAATCTGCTGAAGAGTTTTTTTTTCTTTTAAATGGGGCACTATTGACATTTTCTTTTGGTTTTCATCTGCTGCACCTAGTCCATTCAGTCCATGCTTGTCATTTGGAATAGTCTGCTGAGCCACTAGGGGTGTCAAGTCACACGTCTGTCAGTGTTTTTGCCTGTCTGCCTCCTTATTTGCCAAGCTGTTTGGTATTCAGACAGTGAATTAGCTGTTTGGATTCTGCCAAGCACTGTGTTTGATTGACTGAATTAGGTTAGTAGGAAAATGCAGTACATTAGTAAAAAAAAAGAAGAAGTGCTGCTTTAGTCTAATCTACTGAATGATTGTAATAGGTATTGTAACTATACCTATATATATAGATAATGTGAATACATTTTTTCCCCCAATTCTGTATAGAAATATCTCAGAATAATAGTGATAACACAAAGTGTTAACAGGATCTCTATATAGATAATACAGTATGTACAGTAGTATCCATAAAGATGTCATTCAAATCTTAAGTATGACCACTTTGCAGACACGTGCACATAGAGCCTATCCCGGGCTGTCATAAGGAAAGTAATAGGGTACACCATTGACAGGTTTCCAATTCATCACTATGTCAGTACATTGGAGAGAAAAAAACCAACGACAGTCTCATTTCACCCAAGGGGCAATTTCAATTCAACGATACTCATATATTGTATGTCTTTTAACCGTGGTTAAAAGCTGGAGCGCCTTAAGGGAGCTCACAAAGACCTGGAATAAACATGCAAACCCCAGCCCTTAAGGTCCCAGCTCTGGATAAGAACCCAGACACTTATTGCTGTAGCTAAAATTATTTTGATCATATCTGTCATCCAAAACACCAGGAACGCGCACAGAAATGCAATTTTGCATGACGGCGTTACTTCATCAAGAACAAACTCATGGTATTCCAACTGAAATGGATGCACTAGAAGCAAATGCTTATTGCATAATATTTTAGTCTGGAGGATGGCAAATTCTTTAACAATCTGCATTGTTGTTGTTTTTCTTCTGTCTTGTTTATATCGATTTACTTTTATAGTTCCTGGCTGATGGTGATGGTGTTAAGGCCATGCATATCGGCACAGAATCTCACCTGGCCATTCTCATACATAACGCCTACATATCTCACAGCCATGAATAGGATTTGTGTGCGGTCTAGTACCACATGAGAAAGTGACTCAAATCTGAATTGAAAAGATCTGCGTTTTGTGTTCAAACTGACCTGGAAAAATGAGATTTTTGTCGAATTAATGCAAATAATTGCAATTAAATTCTTAAACCTGGTTATGTGAACGTAACTCAAGTCGCCCAATGTGTCCATAGTATGTCAAGTCAAAGTCAAGTCCCAAAACCCAAACATGTCATATAATCACAGAAGACATTGTCAGGCTCTGAAGTGAAATCCACCTCACCCTGATAATTATTTTGCATTCTAACAAGATATACACGACCCTGCTTCAGATTGTGGACAATCTCACAACACCAGGTAAACTACTGCCGATGGTGGATCTCATGCTGCTGTTACAAGATTGTTGATGAAGACTGTTATTAAACTAACTGAGACAGTTCTGGTCTTGACTCCAGATACAAACATCTGCCTATCTTGAAATTACATATGTTAATCGTAATCATAAATGCAAATTGTTTATGCAGATGTTATGTTGTGTCAACAAATGTCAATTTGCATTTTCATTGCACACAATGGATTAAACTGGTTCAAGTAAAACCATTTACATGCAAATCTAAATTAAACAAGAGGGCATAGAAAAGTGGATGTTTAGATGAGTTTGGGTATTTATTTGAATATAATTCTTTGCAGATGGATCAACAGTTTCATGGTGTATTGATTTGTTGATGGTTATCTGTTTAAATAAACTGTACCACTAGTGTAGTGTCACTACTTTTTTATTTCTAAGTTGAACATCTTATTTTCTCGCTTGAGGCGAATGAGCTTGTGTTCCTGCTACGCTACATTGTTTGTTCTGATTGTTGGTTGTTGGTGTCGCTACTTTATTATTAAAAGGAGACAAACTTGCTAATTGCTGTGAGCATTTAAATGCTCATTCAAGTGCATGTTGTATTTAACTTTTCGTAATAATGTAGTTTCGCATCGCTTTTGGAATGTTAATAATAATAATAATAATTCATTTAATTTATAACACACTTTACATTTGGATCAAATCTCAAAGTGCTAGTAAAAGCAGATAAAAGCATCAATAAAAAATATAATAATAACTATATAAAAACATGACCAAAAAGCAGCAATGTTAATTAAAGTTATAGGTTCTGATAAAAAGGAAAGTTTTAAGTCTTTTTTTTAATTGTCAGTCGTCTGTGGAGCCCTCAGATGGTCAGTGAGGGCATTCCACAGACGAGGGGCAGCAGAACCGAAGGCCCGATCGCCCATGGTGCTGAGCTTTGTCCGGGGAAGGAGGAGGCGGTATGAGTGGGTAGAACGGAGGGATCATGTTGAGGTCAGTGGGGTGAGTAGTTCTTTAAGGTAGGGGGGTGCGTTACCATGGATGCACTGGTGAGTGAGGAGAGAGATCTTATAATCAATCCTGGTGAAGATGGGAAGCCAATGAAGGGAATGAAGAACGGGGGTGATGTGATCGCGTTTACGAACTCTCATCCGGATCCTTGCAGCACTGTTTTAAGTCTTTGAAGACTTTTATGTTGCAAAAACCTCTCTATTGTTAATGCGTTTAACCTAAATTATTTTATTTTCCTGAATGGATTAGATTAGATTAGATTAGATAACCTTTATTAGTCCCACAATGGGGAAATTGCAGGGTTACAGCAGCAGAGCATGTTACAGAATAAAAATACAAAATAACAGTAAAGTATGTGCAAATAAATTAAGGTAAGATTCAAGGTACTTTTTGATAAATGATATCATAGCTGCATTTGTTCTGCATCTGTGCTTTGATTTTCATCATTTTAGGACAGTTACTTTAGAAACAAAGAGAAAAATAACTATGTTGAAGGAATTCCATCTGGCCGAAGGCTGGATTCTACCCCAGAAACCTTTACCAGCGTGACAGGGCATCCTTAATGTGAGAACAGAGACCAAACCCTGGGTAAAAAAGGTCTCCAAAGTATTCTTTTGTGGTATAACTCAATGCTTTAAACACGTGATAATAACTGGAGACATGTTCGTCCACATTACGTCCTTAATTTTATAAAAGTTATAGCTTGTCCTATGACCTCTCTGAAAAGTCACTATTAAATGTCGCTAATTGAAGTGATTTTATAGCTTTTAGAATGAAAATAGTCTTGGTAATTCCAGTTTAATTTCTATCATTTAAGGTTAAATGTTATAGATATATCCAATGCTTGAGCAGAAAGCACATATGTCTTCTTATGTGCACTTGGTCTTTTGGGGACAATTAGAGACATTTAAAGCGCTGAACCAAGACTTCTCCACTCAGCAATTCTGCTCATTCAATTTTCCTTTGATTAAAAGTCAACCGCTGACCTTCACTACAAGACCATGCGACATTTCCAAACAATGGGCAGGTGGTGACAGAAAGATGAGCTTGCAGAGAATTCTCCCTCAAACCAAAAAGCCTTTGTGAGCCTGGATGGCATTAGAAATATTCCTACTCTTCGTTGATGTGGAAGTCTCTCTCTTACAGTAATACAACTCTCACTGCCTCATTATCACGGAAACTAACCAAAGACAGACTCACTGTAGCCCAAACAAACCTTTTATGTTTGTTGGCTTTTGATCGACAGAAACTTAAGACTAAGACACACAATTTGTCTGACATACACAAATCAGCCATAACATTAAACCTCCTGAAAAAATAAAAACCCTTTCAGTGTGAGTCAGCCTTTATCAGTTTAATATCTTAGAAGGGGAACGTTTTTTTAATCCAGCTAGTCTGTCCTGGGACAAAAAGTCTCGACCCGAGTCTATGCTTTTTCATAAGTATAGACTCATTTAAATTTCACATTATAATGAAAAATCTCTTTTACTTTCTGGTGTGCGGAAAGTAATTCCGCAGGTTTGTCGTTGTGGCTGCATGGAGTTCTCGTCTTTGAACCTGAGCCTCTTGGTCGGGAAAGAATGAGCTCGTGTCCTTTGATTTATCAGAGAACAAGAGTTGTGCTGTCTCTCTGTGTAGATCTGTTTGACTTTCATTGCTTAAAGAGAATTTTTATTTGATCCAGTGAAGCGTTGCATGTTGGACTGGATGGAAATTTCATCGCATGAACGTATTATTTGCAGCAGCCGCTGATCTCATAACATCGGCCCATTCCTAATAAACCGCATCTTTTCATCTGTGTATTCCTAAATTTGCAACAGCGGTGATAAAATTATGCGTTTTGCCTATTTATATAACCCACAGGTTGATGCACAAGTGTTCTCATTCTGTTTCCCATCTCATATCTGATTTATATTTACTGCTTCCACAGGCCAATTTTCCCAACAAGATCATTACAGTTTCATTCTGTCTTTGTGCCTTGTGCATGCCTCGCATCCCAATGAGCTTTTTCAGTCTCTGTTTATAAGAAGCTTGTGTTTAGTTCTACCACTGATAAATAATATAGTATGAGAGAAACATTGTAGTAACTATATGGCCCCCAAAGAGACAGAATTACAAAGCTACTTCCGCTTTAAGGATTATCCAGAAACCACTGGACTAATTTCTATTATGTGTCGGAAGGTTGTTGGCCCGGACAAATCCCATTTGGTTTTTGAAGGGATCTGGGTAAAGAGGCCAAACCAAGGTTTTTATCCCCACTTTTAAACAGTATTTTGTTATAAGATGCGCTCCACTATTTTTGTTCCCTACACAGTTAGTCCAAATTGCAGCTGTTCAGCTTTTAACGTAAACAACGTTAAAAGAACATTTCCTCCATCTTGGCCTCGTTTTAAGATTTGATTTTTTGTTTGATTGGGTCAGAACCAACTTACATTTCCAACCTCTTACAAACTTATACCCCCTCAAGGTCACTGAGGTGTGCTGACCAACTGTCTCTGGTCGTCCTTAAGATGAAGCTGAAAACCGGCTGACTGAGCTTTCCCTCTTGCAGCCCCCCAACTGTGGAACCAGTTGCCCCCTCACGTTAGGTCGGCCCTCACACTGCCTGTTTTTAAATCATACCGTCAAACTCAATTTTTATTCTTGGCTTTCGACCCAGTATGAGTCTTGGACATTTATTTCTTACTGCTTTCCTTTAACCTGAACTCTGTGTTGTTATTATGTGGCTATAATATTTATTGACTGAACCACACTTTTTGGTACTATGTACTTTTTTTTATTTTTTAAATTTGCTTATGAATAAAATTTAGTTAAAAAGAACAAAACACTGAAGCGATTCCAAGAAATATGGTGGAGTGTTTAGGTATAGGGAGCTAAAACAGTCATTTAGTATTGTTTGGTCTTAGTGGTGGAATACTGCCTTACAATACAACTACTTCCCATTCATAATGGTTTATGAATGGCTTTTAGCTACTTTATGAAGTAACTTTATTAATAATAAATAAGCTGCTCTAACTCACTACATAAAAAAGGGAACAGTGACCTGTTGCTTCCCAAATTATGAACCTGTATTGATTGTAGAAACATGTGTTATAAGTTGTTTATAACTCTAAGTAATGATTTATAATGTGTTCACAACCTCATTAATGACCTAATTATAAATCATCCATAAATCCTTTATGGATTACATTCAGTATGCTAGGACAAACTGAATGTAGCTAAGTAAGGTCAATGGAATGAATCACCAGACTGCAAAATTAAACTCTGGTCATACTGCTTTAAGCATGTTGGCGTCTGGCCAAAGATGCTTCCTTCAGGACTCTGGCCAGTCTGCATCTCTTAAATATTTCAATGGTGCTTTTTTTTTATGTTAGAAAATAATCGAAGGAGACAGTTGGACTAAACGACGGATAACTGGTAGATACAGAGCAGTGTCATCATCAATCAATCAATCAAAAGGTTTCCACTAGCAGTGTGCATGTATGTGGACATATATATATATTTTTTTTATACAGTATTGATTATCTGGCTAATGTAATGCTAAATAGGGAATTGGTCGACCTCCACTTGTTAAAAACTTAATTTGAAGAACGTCACTATTATATGATTATTTTCCAAGTACAAAGTTGGTGTTCATGAAGGCTACATAAACACTAACGTAATGACAGACACTTGATTTTGATGAAAACCCAGCAGAATTCAGGATAGTTTACAAGTTGAACAAAAAAAACCCCATTAAGTGTATTTGTAATATTTCCCTTTTCTTTAGACATATGTCCTTCGGAGGTTTGTTATTGTGTTACAACAGTTTTGAAGAGTTATTTTACATTGAACATACAATATCAGCAGCATAAAACACCCCTTTTTTCCTTCTCATTTCGTCTTCTGACTCTTTTTTTCTCCAGTTTGTTTTGATAATACAATGACTTACCTGGATGTATGAGGTGCTTGTTAATCAGATACAGGTGGCTGATCCATTCCAGTTCATCTAAACTGTTTCAGAAGAGTGTATTTACTCTTACTGTATTTATTTTTGAACGACAGAATATGCATATAATATATGCAGAATATAGGCGATGTTTTTCAAATTTGTTGCTGAGAAGAATCTGAATCAAAAGATCCTCGGTCCTATTGAGATATACTCACAAACACATACACAGGCACACACACACAGACACACACACATATATACAACAATACACACACACACACACACACATATATAGGTATATATACCTATATACACAACAATGCACACATACATACACACAGATATATACAACAAAACACACAAACACACACATATATGTATATAAAACAATACACAATCACATATACAAAAATACACACAGAAAGTATTACGTCATTCAACCTAGAAAAGCATTTCTCAGAATAGCATTATCTTGAATTACATGAGTCAGATAATAGTTTGTCAAGAAGAAGTTGATCTAACTTCCTTATTTACACCACACATATCCTCCAATCCTGATATGGGCATACAAAACTCCTGATGTCACAGTGCCGCTATCGACTCATCGCTAGACTTAGTTTTTTTTTATCAGATTGGTCCGTCTTTTGTTCCGAGATATGCAGCTTGTACTTTCAGCTCGCCTCAAGTTCTGAGCTGCTGGATGATTGATCAGTCCTGAGGAAACTAATAAATGAAGTTCCACGTACGGAATGTGAGCACACTCAAAGTGGAGGAAATTAAGGAGCTGGAAATAGTGTCTCATTTTGGACACGAGGGAAAGTGTAAGAGGAGAGGACCAAACTGAAATTTCTCCCTGCAACATATTTAGATAGTGGGGGAAAACGAAAGAACCTGAGCACCTGTTTGTATAAAACGCAGAGGGCAGGCTTATCAGCTGAGAAGGGGAAGAGGTGCACTCTGGTTTATTACAATATATTGTTCTCTACAGTTTTGTATTAACACTTATACATGTTTTTTTGTTTTTTTAAAGTTGTAAAGTATGTTGTATTTCTCTGCTATGATGAAACACATTAATGCTGGTGTTTAAACTAGTGTTTACTAAGAAAACTGCGGGTAAATTGTCGTCTCATTGGTTGAAAATGGCTCAACATGCCTTTTTCAGGACAGATAGATAAATACGTTATTCATTCCCTCTGGGAAACTCAGGTAAATCCTTTATTCATTCCCTCTGGGAAACTCAGCCACACGCATAACGCAAGAAAATGGCTGCTCAAATAATACATAAATAAATTATCATAAAAAATCAGTAAAAAGAATCCATAAAAAGTGCAATGTGTTGTCATAAGTGAATTTAATTTAAGTCATTTATTCATGTGGAAAAACCGCTTTGGTGTTAGGTGTCGTACAGCCCGATAGCCGTAGGTACAACGGACATCCTGAACCGTGTTGAGGGGAGGTACCGGCTGCAGCCGCGGCTGCTTCTCCGGCCCGACGGGAGGCTGTGGAGAGGGGGGGCTGATATTGTCCAAGATGACCTGCATCTAATATGTAAATGAGCCTGAATATATGTCACAATGTCTTTGCAACCATTTTGGACTTTTATCTCTTTCATGAAGATAGTATCATTGCATCCACCAACAGGATTTGGTGGAGGTTATGTGTTCAGTTCTGCTTGTTTGTCTGTCTGCGTATTTGTAAGCAGGATAAATCCCAAAGTTTTGAACTGGTTTCGGTGAAATATGAGGAAATGCGGGCTGTGTGGAGGGAAACCTGAATAGATTTTGGGGCTTATCACAAAGACCTCATGAATCCAGGGTTTTATTTTTCCCTTAAATCCTACTATGGTGACGCCATGATCCACGTAACTCTGCCTGGTACGATTATGGTTCACACAGAAATTTTTTCCCATAATCAATTATGTGACAGACTTCATCGTAACACTGAGCCAATCGGACTCAGTGTGTATCGTGTCATGGTGTTGCAATATGTAAATTAGCTTGCTGGAGGTGTGCCTTCTTCGAGTGTCGTCTTTCTAAAGAACTTTAATACCCTATAATTAGGGCGAGACAGCCCTTCTCCCTCACACCCTATTCACCTTTGAATTGCTTATTCTCAATTATATGTTGGCTGACTTTCAGTGTTTGTCAACGCTGGTGCAAAGTTCTTGACATTTGGCCGCAGAAGCAACGCATGACTGGTTTCTGTTCCTATTTGATCCCATGAGGAGCTCTGATACTATCCCACAGACACATCTACCTGTTTCTTAAGCTCTGAGCCCCTAACTACGCCACACCACCGATACCAAACAGAAACATTTACAAAGGGCGATGAACTTGGCTCTGTCTGCGAACGCTCCAGTGGACGCCGTGTTTCCAGCCCAGGCTGACAGCAGCTGCTCACGGCTGGTTAGCTCTGACTGCCAGCTGGTTGTCAGACTGTCAAAGTGTAAGCGTCTCTCCACCTCCTACGTCAGACACCACACAGCGAACGAGCCACGCCTCCGACCGCAGTTGTTTTGTGCGTTCCTCTGCTTCATCTTTAAAACCTTCTGCCTGTGGGTAGACCTTTCCATGTGACTTCAGATGATGCATTCACTTCTTTGAGGTAGATATTTTAGACACTGCAGGGTTTGTTGTCCAAAATGAAGAATAGAGCAGAGCTTGATTTTGAAGCTAGGAATCCCATGCTGTGACGAATCATTGGTATTGATCCGGTCCAATGGATGCAATGAGTGTTTGAAGATTTTCATAAATGTGCACTCAGGTGTGACCAAGCAAAAGGAGGTTGATGTGTGTCAGCAGGTAGTGTTCATACCAGTGTATGTATTTTTTTGCTGTTAACAGGGACAGGCTTTGAATGGGTTGTAGTCTAAAGAGGCTAGATAAGCCTAAGCCCGTGCCCAATCACACTCCTACCCACTGACAAAATGATCTAACACCAGCTGTTTGAGGGATGAAAACCACTGTACGTCTCCTGTGTGTGCATGTGTTGTGCATCCACATGTTTCATATTCAATGATGGCTGTGCGAATGGAAGTCCAATCTGTTTCAATGTGGATAGTGCATATAATTATCTGTATATGTGACCCTCACATCTGTGCATCGTTGAGGCTGTGCAGACTGTCCACCGCTCTGGTGTGTGTAGGTGTATGTGTGTGTGTGTGTGTGTGTGTGTGTGTGTGTACGGGGGTGGATAGATGAGCAAAGATGGAGCCAGCCGACCTGTTTCTACTAATAAAGAGATTGGAGACAGAGGAGGATGGAGAAACCGTAGGAGAGGGGTCCTCTGTGTTTCCCAATTCTGGTTAAATTGTGCTGCAATTAGATGTCCATTTAAAAACAAATAGCAGGAGATGGTCTAGATCACCTCCCTCCATCCTACGTCAATCCCTCGCTCTCCTTCTCCTCCTCCCTGCTTTTACCTCTCAGCACCTATCTCCCTTTTCTTCTTCTTCTTCTTTCTTCTTCTTTTTTTTTTTAATCTCTTACTGTGCTCTCAGAACAAAAACAGCCCTGATATTACCGGTCTATGACACCACAGATGATGAGTTCCTGCAGGCTGATGAATAAATTCAAGGCTGGATGATGTCATCAGACAGAGGAGTGTGACTCCTCACCTTTTACATTGCTGTGCCTTGTGTGACTCATCGGGTTTTAGCGGTACCAGTGCCACTAATCAAACAGTTATTTAAAAAAAAGACAGACTTCCAAAAAAGTCTGTGAGTGTAATATAATTATATAATATAAACCAGAATATGTCAGCAGAGTTATATGAAGAAGCAGTTAAGACTGCAACTCACATTTAAGCTTATGAGTCTGTTGATGAATTCTCAATTAATTGGCAAATTTAAGGAAAGTCTAATGAATCTAATAATGAAAAGGATAAATTAGACCTGTCACGTCAACGTTACACAACTTTCTGATTGCATTTTTTTAGTCAACCCCCATTTTTTTAGGCATAATCGTTTCTAATTGCTAATACCACACATCGGACAATGTCATTAGACTTAAAAAAATACTCACAACTACCTGTATGACAATCACATCCATGTCGTAATCATCACAGCCCTTCTTGTGCATATAATGTAATATTAAAAAAACATTTTTGTCACACAGTCGTATTTATTCGTATAGCACCAAATCACAACAGATGTTTTTATCAAAAGCACTTCTTTGTTCCACAGAGACCGAAAGATTCTAGCATGAGCAAGAACATGCATAAAGTATCTAAAAAGTCAAATGTATTTCTTGGCATGATAACCATCTTGCAACTTGTGAATATTTGGTTGGAGGTCACAGTGGATATGATCGTTTGTGTGTGTGTGTGTGTGTGACATTGGTACATTAGCAAGATGAAAGCTGAACTTTGACCTGAGTTTGGTCTGAGTTACTATAAAATGCATGTGTGAAGGGAAAAATCCAAATGCAACAGGCATGTTTGTTTTAATGAAATGAAACGAGTTAAAGTATACTGAGAGTAAACTCAGAGGTACGCCGCGCTTTATAATGAAAGTTTGTTCAGAGGTTGATGAATCCCATGGCCAGTTATGAGCAAACATTCCCCGGCTCTGTTGGTATTTTTCCATCTTTGATTGGAAACCGTTTCTGCAACCGGTGACTGCTACAAGCTTGTGAGACGAGAATCTCTTCTCAAATTAGTGTGGGGGATTTTTCACCTCACAAAGGACAGTGATGCAAGATGATAGTAAGAGTGTGATAACGGGGGGTGAGGTTCCCCCGATGAATATCTGCTCTAAAGGGAAAAATCTAGCCAGTAAACATTTTTCCCTTTTCATTCATTATGTGAGTTTGTGTCCCATTTCTGCAACACTTAATAACTTTCATCATCAAAAAGCCCTTTAGTGACTGCAAAATGTAAAACAGCTATTTATGAGCTAATCTGATGGCTACATACTTTTAACTTTTCATGCCATTGCCTCCCTGCTCCAACTCTTTTTATATCAGATTACACGTCTGGACTTTAACCGAGGTGAACGGAGCTGCTGTCATTTTGCCAGCTCCGTGGCTGCGTCACCAGCCTTTCCCCAGGTGCAGAAAAGTTGTCCTTACAGCGGGGTCACAGCGGCGCCATGCTTAGTTAGGGTGCAAGAGTAGTCTCCTTCTCCGGGGGGACAGCACAGAGGTGACCTCTCACCTTCATGTGCTGCATGAGAGGTTTGGAGTCATTCTTTAGGCTTCTGTCAAAAACCTGCTGTGCACCAAAACACACTGTCTGAGTCTGCTTTTAGCTCTCCTGTGTCTTTGTATATCCATCCTCTTAACCCTTTAGTGATTTCTAGATGCTTCAGCTCTTTCAGTGTGTATTACACAATTTTTCTAATTTCACCTGAATTCAACCGCCGCAAATACAGAGAAAGAGTGATCGCCCGAGCCTCGTCATTACACACACACATTAAGTGTGTTTTTATACTATATTTTCATAGTGTGTCTTATATTTATCAGGGTTGTCAGGCGATTAAAGGGATAAGTTTAATTAATCAAATGGTTTGTAATTAATTGCAGTGAATCCCACATAGCAATATTTGCCTTTGAAATGAAAACTCTTTAAATTAAAATGTGTAATTTTTTCATTGCTACACAAATGAATAAATAGACATTATCAACCTGAGAGGTCATTTATCATACAGTCAGAACATTTATTTCATTTTTTATATTAAATTCTGGCCTTAAAAACTTAACAAACTGGAGCGCCTCTTAACTTTGGAGTAATTGTTTTTCATTCTGAGCACACATTCTTTGCCGACAGTTATTATTCACAAGAACATACATTTTAAATAGAAAATATTCTTCAGCAAAGAGGAAGTTGAAGTTGAAGCCTCAAATGTTATTGTCCGAGCGGTGGTACAGCGAAATTAGCAGTGCTTCTTCTGATAGGTGCAAATTAAAACAGACAATTATTACTTTTATACTATATATATATATATATATATATATATATATATATATACTATAAAATACCCGACACAGTATGTTGCTCATTTTTCAAAAAACAATCAAAAACAAACGATGCGAGCCACACACTGATTGTCTCGTGTAGTTAATAGGATGGAACACTCTGTGTGTGTGTGTGTGTGTTGAGTGTGAGTTTAGAGTGTGCAGGTGGGCCTACATGGTCATGGCACCAAAGGTATGTTGGCGTTAATTAAATGTTAGTGAAAAAACAGTGTATGGAATCAAAACTTAGTCCAGCCTTGACATCCACTTAGTTAGTTTCGCAAGACGTGGATCACTTTGACTTTCAGGGCAGATGTTTGGGTTGGAAATGTTGCTCAGAGGATTGGTTGACAGCTCTACGACCATCTTGTCTCACCATCTCCAAACAGGATCAGCTCAGATTGTCAAAACTTAGTAAAATACGAAGGATTCCAAATTTTCAAATCAATGGTGACGTGACAGCCCCCGCAACCCTGAACTGGATACGCAGATACGAATAATGAATATTGTACATACCTGCTACATGGTAAAAGGCAATCAAAAATCGTTCTAAAGCATATGTTTTATCTTTAATTTATAATATTAATGCATAATATACAGTATATCCGTCCAATAAATTATTGACCTGGTAAATGAAACTATTCAGACATGGCCCAATAATGAAATTATAGCTGTCAGGTAGAACCACTGATACAAGGACAAATCACCTAGATGCTTTAATTGACTCGACAAACACAATATCAACATACTCAAGTACATCGTTCATGAAGATATACATTTTGGACATGTTTACACAATATTCCTGTCTTTGCTTACAAAATCAGAGTGCACACATGGAAAAAACTACAATCGAAATTTCCAAGTCTTGAATCACACTCTAATCACATTTTGTGTGCATGTAAACACCACATCATGTTCACCGTCTCTTTTCTCAGTGAGGTCCTCCCTCTTTCTCACACACACACACACACACCCACACACACACGTACACATACACTTACACACAAACATTCTCTCTATCTCTCTCTCTCTCTCTCTCTCTCTCTCTCTCTCTACCTCTCAGCGGTGTGTCCTGCCAATGAGCATAAGGCGGGAAAAGGAAAAAAGCTCTGCTCTATTTACCTCTTCCTCATTTTCTCTCTGTTACCCCCCTCCCTCTCTCTCTGTCTCATTTCCTCTGAGTATGCTCAGACATTCGGCTCCATGCACCGCCGCTGTTTTCGTGAGGCTGGAGAACCAGTGAGAAACCTGTGATTGGGGAAATAAGCGCCTGTGCCGGAGCCCGCTACCTCAAAGTAGATACAGCGGAGGGACGCAGGCGCTGTGGATTTTACACTGCTCTTGTGGAGAAGGGCTGCATTGGATCTTTGCTGATTGAGAGAGAGAATGTACTTCTGAAACATAGAGACAGGTCCTACTTGGCATCAAATAGAGGGACTCTGAACTCTAACCTGAGCACCTTCTGATCCGTTCCTCAGTGATAGAAAATCTGTGAGTCACATCACTGTGTGGTTTCAGGTGGAAGATCTGATCACACGTGTTTTAATAGGTAAAACCTTCAACTCAGCAATCTCAAAGACATCTGGTAGACCGACCTGTTTACACCTGAGACGCGAGGGAAAATGACTGGCTGCGGGCAGGATCGAAGCAGTATCCTGTGATGTCAGACTTCACCTGGGGCGGTTGTCTGGGACTAGTTGCGGGGCGGCAGGAGAAAACTTCATTTCCAGGTGTGTTAACCACACCAGACCTGACTCACCTGACATCATCCCTGCCGTGTTTGGTCTCAGCCCCCCCATAATTCATTTTCTCACCTCACGGTCTCAGTGGTCCGTGCTCTCAAACCCGCCGCCACCCCTTCGTTTTCTCTCCATGGTGACACTCCAGAGATGAGAGAAGAGACGCTGATTAATGGGACTCCCAGCAGCCTATGTCTGATTCCGCAGCACCAGAAATAGAAGGCAGAAGCAACACCAAACTGTCATCGCGTGGAACAAGAGGAGCACCATGTGGAATCACACGGGATACTGCAATCACATACCTAAGCCTGGATATCCTTTCTACCATGAGCCCTGCAGGTACTCTCCCTCTGATTTACATGCAGACAATTTTTGAATTTGTGTGTGTTAGACACCTGGAGAAAACCTGTGTTTGCAACATGTTTACACATGAAAGGGGTTTGGAGCACTTTAATCTTCGGCGTCCCTCCGGAGTCGATGCTCCAGCTGCTGTTCAGTAAATAGTTTTTGCTATTAGGGACATGTGTTGATCCAGAGAGTCTGATTCAGTGCATTTTTATTTGTTGTAGAGTGAGCCACGAGGGGAATGTTTTTTTCCTAATGACCAAACCTGTTCGTCAGGAATGATTGTATGGCTCCTAACAGAGCTAGAAACTAGTTTTACCTGTGCAGCCTAAATATAAGTTGAAGTGAATAAACAGGTTTGTTGGTCTCAGAGAACAGCGGGTTGCCAGCGCTTTGCTGGTCTCATACTACCTTAAGATTACTCCAACAGTAAGGATGTGGAGCCAGTTAGCCATATTGAATTAGAACGAAAATAAGATTTTACTGGTCCCTTTCTTTAATGTTCCTTTGTCTCCCCTCCCTTCACATGAGTACTGACATAATTACATTTATCACAAGGTTTCAGATGGGACCCAGTCTCAAATGAATGCCATCAATCCTCAGTCCCCGAGGGGGGGAGAGACCCTTTCCTGCGTCTATTTCTCTGTCGGATAGTCTTATAGTCTCTGAGCTCTAAAGACTCCTGGTGCGCAATACATTTCACAATTAAGGTTATTTTTGAATACATTTGTGGTTTAGCATAGTAAATAATAACCATATAACTGTGTCTCCATGTAAGAGCACGTGCATTATAAAAAGCTTATTTGCCCAGATGAATCCATGCTGTGCACCCAGTGAATGTGAATTTATCACCGTTGGTGCTGGAGCAGTAGGGGGTGGTCTTAAGCTGACGAGTGAGTCATACCACAGAACACTGGGCAGGTCAGTGACCCGTCAGATCTACCAGAGAATGAGAGAGTGCACACAGAAATCCAGGAAACAGCCACCAGCTCAAAAACAAACCAACCATCATTATTTACTCCCACTCATCTTTCTGACGGTGAAGTATTCTGACTCACACGCCGAATGTTTCACCTGTAGCTCAATCACTTCAAGCAATCTGGTCATATTGTATATTTTCTGTATAATCATGCTAAAGATGCAGTAGGAAAACAAAACAGGGCATGTTCAAGGACTTCACTTCTTTTTCAATCCTCATTTTTTATATCCACGTTTCCCGTCTTCTCATCTTGATTTTTAATCCTCTTTTTGGATTTACAGTCCTCCGTGGGATTTTCTCTCCACTTGCATATTCCTCCATATTTTAAGATTGGCAACTGAGTACAGTGAAATGACTCAGCTCAACACCTCCCCAATAAAAGACGGAGCTCCTTCTTACAGTTAAATATCTGCACTACACAGTTCAGATGGTAACGGACAACGTGAAAATCAGGTCTTATGAGAATGAAGCTAAATGGCTTCAATATTTTATTTGTCACTGGTAAAATTATGAGCTTCTGCCATCGTCTTATTCATGAATCTGTTATATATATTTTATTTCTATGCGTATCTCATACTTAACCGAGTTGGATCTTCAAACTAAATTGAAGATAAAACAAAGTGCATAACTCCACAAATACAAGTTTAAAATCATTATTGTAATATCAAATAGGCGTCTATGAAAAAAAGGTAGTGGGGCCTCAGAATCTGGATTAATAACTGGTTGCAGCTGGACTAGACACAACCTTATCTGATCAATACCAGCCCTGTTCAGTCAAGTCACCGATCAAATGGATCATTTTCAGATGCAGTAAGTTGGCTCGTAGGTCTCACCAGTAGGACACTATGCCAAAATCAAAAGAAATTCTAGAGGAGATGAGGAAGAAGGTGATTGCTAAACATCAGTCTGGAAAGGATTACAAAAGTCTGGGACTCCTCAGATCCACAGTGAGACACATCATCTACAAATGGAGAAGACTTGGAGCAAATGTGACCCTTCCAAGAAGTGGTCAACCTTCCAAAGTTCTTACTAGAGCACGATGAAAGAGAATGATGAGAATGATTTTTTTTTTTAAATAGCCAAGGAACTGCGGACTTCTCACCTCGGTTAAGGTCAGAGTTCATGGAAACACTAATCGGAAGACACCAGGCAAAAAATTGGTATCCATGTGAGAGGCGTGGGGTGATAGCCACCGCTAAGCTAAGTTCTTCTGAAATTTTCCAAAAAAGAACCTAATGACCGCCTGAAGTTATATGAGAATATTCTTTGAACTATACTGAGTCAAAAGTTGAACTCTCTGGTAGACAGGGGTCCCCTTACATCTGACATAAACCCAACACAGCATTCCGCTAACAGAACATTATACCTAAGATCAAGCATGGAAGTGGCCGTGGAATTCTGTGGAGATGCTTGCTGCTTCAGGTCCAGGAGATTTCCCCACTGGAGAATAAGTTGTTTGATAACCTTTTTGACTAATTGAATAAAAATGTGATGTTAAATTTTGATTGGAATATCTGACACACTTTGGTTTGTGATAAACACACAAAACATTTGAAATCAGAAGGGGGTCCAGTACTTCTTCACAGCACCGTTTGAGCATGACGGAAGGTGTTGTCAGTGTGTCTTGTTCTCTGAACCCTTTGAAGGTTCAGCCGTCCTTCCCAGAGGTCGCTCCAGTTAATGATCACCTCACCTGTCAGTATACTCGGCAGACTCCGCCCCCATTCCTCTGCTTTATCGGGCCTGTTTACATTCACATTACGAGGTGTTCATGCGCTGCTTAAGAAAGTCCATTTCCTGTCTCCGTAGTTTGGTCTGCTAATCCAGCGTAAGTCTGCAGCGTCAGTCGGCCACACCGGCTTTAGGTGAGCGTGAAATCTTAATGAGGGCCCGTGTGGGTTTATCCCAGAGTGTTGACCGTGTGTGTGTGTGTGTGTGAGTGTGTGTGTGGTGGGCTGGTATCTGTGGTTGCACTAATCATGCTTTCTGAGAAGACGTACATATGGGTTTTGACCTACTGATGAAATGAGTAGGTTCAGACTGAACTGAACAAATTGGGCTATTATTTGTCTGATAAATATTTTAATATATTAGACAATTTGAATTTTTGTGGAATCAAATTTTAGAGTGTTTGCTGAGTTTTGATTAGATAATATCAGAGAATGTAAAGAGAGTGAATCTTTGAACGCAATGACACAGATTTAAAGCCACAACATTACATTTAGTGAGTTATTCAGATGCCAGAGAGGTTTGTGTGGAACTGGTTTGCACTATACAGTATATACTGTGTGTTTGTGCATGCATATGTGTGTGTGTGAGAGTGTGTGTGAGAGTGTGTGAGTGTGTGTGCGGGCAGAGCTGTCAACCTCATAACAGCTCAGGGAAGTAAATGGATTTGGACTGATGGCCCAGCAGGGGGTGAATGGAGCAGATTGTCTGAAGGCCTTTGCCTCATTCCTACTGACTCGTGGGCACCACCCACACACACACACACACACACATGCACACTTCTACACAGCCTTTTTCATAATGCTAGCTCAAATGCATAATTGACTCCAGTTTAACTTTACAGCCAACTTGACCCCTCGCAAATATTTAGTTTGCAAAGAGTGTGATTGCCTGTAAATCTTTGAACATGGTCTGTATAACGTGTGTGACTAATGAAAATCTTGGAGAAAATGATCTATTACAGTGGCGCTTTACTATGTCAACTTCAGTTTAGGTGTCATAGAACACATTTGCATAAAAGGATTCCTTGCTGGTGACTGAATCCTGATGAGTTTTTAGTGTTGAAGTTCATCTGGAGGCAAAGCGGCAGTAATTACAAGGAAAGTGTGTTGGGTAATAACTGTGTAAAGGGAGAGCTGATGAGGTTTTAGACAGCAAAGAGAAGTATGTATATAGCTAGTGCAGAAAACGAGTTTGACTCAAGGTATGAAAACTCCCCTGGTGCTTCATGAAATCCATTCATTCATTCATTTTCTGTAGCTGCTTATCCTGATCAGGGTCGCGAGGGAGGGGGCTGCAACCTATCCCAGCTGACATTAGGCGAGAGGTGGAGTGCACCCTGGACAAGTTGCCAGTTCATCAAAGGGCTGATATAGAGACTGACAACCCTTTAGATGACGTGATGAATGAGTCTACAAGTGTTTTTTCCTTCGAGACATATGGGACTTTTCTGAAACCAGCTATTTACTTATAAACCTCGCTCCGGATAATTTTGAGATGTTTTTCACATTTCAGCCTCTTCAGATTTTTCTTCAGTGAGCTATAAAAGGTTAAAATATTTATATAACTGCTGCGGTAGCGGAGGCAATACAGCCTATGACGTAAAAGATTCTTGTCCATTGTATGCTGGGAAAGAAAAATTACACAATTGTTAATAATATAACGATTGAATTAATAGCTTGAAGTGATATGAATTCTTGGCAGACAGGTATTCGAGAATGCCTCATCTTCACATTATCTACTGGCATAGACTGAAAATAAGACAATTGAGGCTTGGCGTTAATGTTATTTTTGGACGAAGGCCTGAGAAGTAAGATTAACAACTCTTAAATGTTGAAAGGAACTAAAACATCTGATTAAATGTGTCCAAATGTTGATTTTGCAAATAGACATTTTGCATTGTTCACTGCATTAAGAAAAATGCACAGGAAAACTATCTGAGGAGAAGGCACCATACAGTTCGAGTATTTTATCTGGGGAGTCTTGGAGTGAATCTGTCTCCCTCTCTCTGGAGCCGCCTCCTCTTCCGGAGTCTCGACACACTGCTGTGGCTGGATGCTTGACGTGAATGACACTTTGACAGCATGAATTCCCTACATGTCACTCTCAGGGCGCGTGCATGTCACAAAGTGCTGGGCTCTCACAGCTGCAGATGGAGATGGTAAGAACCCAGAGAGAGATCAGCGGTTTCTTTGAAGCTGTCGTTTGCCCATGACGGTGATCATGTGGTTAACACTAGGTGGTTCACTGTTGATGTCAATCCATTCTCCCTGCTTAATTACTTACAGGAGAGAATTTATCCTGGTAATTTCTCATATCTAACAATTAATTGTATATATGTTAAATGAAATTCACTAAATTGAATCAAATTCCACAAATTTCTTATTTTATCAGGCAAAATTAGCAAACATTTGTTGTTTTTGTAGATTCCCAGATTTAGAGAACATTGATTTTTTTTTCCTCGTAAATCTGATATATATTCTTGTCTAAAAATTATATATAACAGGGAGAAGTTTTATGCTTGGGGTTTGATTAAAATCATATTAGGTAATTATACATCAATATCAATAATATTTTCAACATCTTCATACAACATTTTTTTATCTGTCTGCACGCACATTTTTGTTTTTTACCAAGATTTGTATAAATCGTTTCATAAAAAATACATGCAGTTTGATCTAGCAGCAGATAATTCTTTTGTCAGTGTGTGTGTGCATGTGACCTCCACCACCTCCAATATCTTGATACTGATGCCAACTATAGCAGAATTCATCCGATTGGCATGTTATTGTACTATGAATTACTCATTTAGAAGTTATGTTTGTTTCATAATGCGGGTGACTTAGTCATTCTTACGGTGTTTTGTGTGTGTCAATGTATGACATCGTTGCTGTTTGGCAACTCGGTTTAAAAGCAAATTGAATAGTTAGGTGTTTCATTTTAATTGAGACAGCACAATCCTCTGCCCTGCTTAATTTCCATGGGAAAAAAAACCTCAAACAAGAACTAGGGTTAACCTAACCCTGGTCGTTAACAAGCATATACTGACAGCTAAAACCAAGCCCTTTGCCCCTAAAAACTAAACAAATAAGCATAAATCTCTGGTAAGTGTAGTATGAATGAAACACTGTTTAAAAAGGCACAAAAGGGATGCAAGCAGAAAAAATAATGCATGAATCAATTAGTTACCACAGGCTTTGAAGTCCGCCCCTTGTCTTGCTTTCTATGCATGGAAAGTCCTTGAATAGATCAGAGTCCAGGGCTCCACTATCACATTCCAATGCCATGTTAAGTTGAGTGGGATTCTATTTTAGTTATCTGACTTGCTAATCCCAGCTAGCTGCTTTCAAACTTCCCATTCTAGCGTCTCAGGCCAACAGAGTGTGGCACGATGATAACTTAGTTGCTACAGTGAAATGAGGCTCAGAGGGTTAAAACGAGAGCAGGAAGAGATGATAAAAATGTTAGTATAGAGTGAAAATAAAAGTGTAAGTGTGACAAATATAAACACAGCAAAATCCTCCAACAAAAAAACCCCCCTGCTGGTTTGTTAAGGAGAGGAAATACAAAACACAAGTATTGATGACAGATGTCTCTCTTCTATCTCAATCTAGATACTATAAACAGACCAAAAATGTATAAACAAGTCAGGATTTGCACCTTAAATTAAATTGTACCCTTTCTGCTAAGCCTCATGAGCCCTTTTGGATCATTTGGCCCATTAAAACAGATTTGACTTGTCTGACTTCTTTTGGGAGGGCCAAATTCCTGGATAGGTGGTCACGCCTCCAGGAGCACTGTGCTACTGTCTGTAATTAAGGGAATTACTTGCTTCTCCAGATAATCAACATTTCAGGTACAGACAGCTATCGGACTGAATACCATTTTTCAGAGTGAAAATGGCAAACTTGATTCAAACTATAGAAGCACTTAGAGAGAGAAAACCTCCACTGAGACAGCCCAGTTCATCTTTAATGTCATTGCACCAAAAAGCAACGATCCCAATACATTCTTATATTTTCAAGTATATAATGTCTGTCTGTTTGTTTGGTTTTGAACAAGATTATGGAATCATATCCTAGAGGTGATTCAATTGTGGTAATGTTACGTGTTTCACAGCATTTAAAAAATGAAATAAAATGATAAGCCGTTTGAAGTATTGACGTCACAATGTGGCTATTGACGCCTTTGTTCCCCTGATTCCTTTAATGTGTCTGTGGGGATGGAGACACTGAAGCAGAAGGCCTAGGACATGACTGACTACAAAGTATTTGAGAGATAATCAGAGAGTTTGTTTGAGTTGTCGTAACTAATATTTCACTTATTTTAATTAGAAACCATCAGGTAGTTCATGTGTAATAGACAAATGCTGAAAAAAGCCAGATGCAATCTTACAGGATGGAAATTTCTGGCTCTGCCCCCTTATCCAAATGTATTCCTTTCATAAATCCACCATCCTACCAAGTTTCTTGAAGATCCCTCTCCTATTAATAATAATAATAATAATACATTTTATGTAGGGCCACCCATCGATCCACTCAAGGACGTTTTACAAATTAAGTTATTTTTGTGCAAATCCTGCAACCGGAAAACAGACAAAAATTGGAGGCATTACAAAAACGAAAACATATCCCGGTCCTTAGCAGGGGTAATTAAAATAATAAATTGCTCCCAGATTCTTCTAATGACAGCTGTATCCCTGTAGCCATTAACCAAACTACCTCAATTTATCTTCAGTGCATGTTGCTGGCCAGGATGGTAGTCTTACTCTCAAGCTCATTTAATTATACATGCAGTCTGTCCTTGTCTCAACTCGTTTCATTCATGAGAAGTGAGAGGACGAAAAATCGAAGGGAATTGTTTTCTCTTTTTAATCGGGACATGGACCCGTCACGACCTTAAGGTTTGGTAGTTAAATCCAGATTAATCTTTTCTTTTTCTCCTTTCATTATTACTTAATACAGTTTAGCTGCTGTTGCAGGGGTGGTGTGATTGGTGCTCAGAGAGCAGAAAGGTAGCTATGAACATGAATAGTTTGAATTACAGTTTAACTAAATAATAAAATACCTTTGCCATTCCAGAAAATGGCACGTAAAACCGCACTGGATCCAATTCATTAGAGTTGAATGGTGCGGCGCAGATTGAAGCACCGTGACCTTGACCATCTCTGGAGAGATACAGAGATGTTGAGATGTTGAGATCTTGTTCAAGAAGTGTGAGTTTCTGTTTGGGTACCAGCCTCAGGATTCAAGTCATTTGTGGTCATGACTAATATCAGTACAACAGGATATAACTTTTTTCCTGTTAATCACAACGTCCACAGCATCACAATTTATCATCAGCATTGAGGATAAAATATTAGTATTTACTCTGCTGTGTGTGAGATGTCGGACTATTTTATGAGGCTTTGCTAGAGAACCAACAAAGCTCCTGTCATGGACAGTCACTGTGGTTACCATCTGTCATCATGATGTGTGCTAACAGGACATCTGCCGCATGACAGCCTCTTCACCGGTGTGATGAAGATGAAACTTATGAGTAGAAGTGCACCAATAGCAATTTTCTTGGTCATTTCCGAATACCGATTTTAAAAAGTATGACCTGCTGATACGGATTTCCTTTTTCTTGAAAGTTTTAAAACCATAACTGACAGTATAAATACATACATACAGACAGACAGACAGACACAAGTATGTATGTCTGTCTGACTCGCACCGAGTCAGTCAGTGCGATAGCTTTAGCCGCGCTGCCAATGCTAGCTTCTTGAAACTTGGTATGTTCCTCAGGTTGAGTAATTTTAAAGGGCCTCATTAAATTTGTTGTTCCAAACTTTTTCGGGGTTATTTTTAAATTGCCTTACAGATGGTTCAAATTGCGATCTTTGTGCAACCTTCATTCAGGGCGAAAGATTCCCAACTGGTGTGTTGTATGGCAGCTCTTGCTCAGTGTGTGCGTGGGCACATGTGTGTAAGCGACACGGAATCTCACAACCTCACAACGTGAACTCATAATAACGTTCCCCTAACCGTTGCAAGATTGGTCACTTTTGGAGGTTTTTGCAATTACTCATTAATCGCTGCATGAAATTCTACCCAGAGGCAGGTTTTGTCTTATGTTAGAGATCGTTCAGTAATTACAATGCATCCTAATACAAAGCTATCTAATTTATTCTGATGATAATAATGTCTTCCTTTAGTACTGTTGAGTGCTAACAAACGCTGGACAGAAACTGTTGACGTGTAACTTGATTTATTGATGGTTGATTTATCCTGTCTTCTCCCTCTCCTCTCTTTTTTTTAATCTTAATGCAGAAGCCACTATTTTTGAGCAAAAGACTCTATAATACTGTATGATTTCATGACATAATGGCTCAAATTATTATCAAAAAGATGATTTGTTTCGAATTTGTATTCTTTTCTACTTTAGTGACCTTCTTCAGGGATGAATGTCGTCGACCTGTCACTGTTAACAGAGTCTACCTAATTAACATTCTCTGCAGATATCAAGTAGCTGTATTATCAATGATGTGTAGGATTTCGCCCCTAACCCGTTCTCCATCTGTTTGTCAGTTAGACCCCTTTGAGCTTACGCCGTCTCTCAGGTGTCACTTTACGCCCCAACTGGTTCAGTCCGCGTGGGCAGCAAATCTCTATCCCTGCCTAATCTGAGGGAGCTTTGTGTGTACTCAAAGAATCCACTCTCTGTGCATGAAGAGGTGTGGCTGTAGAGGAAATACATTTAGAAAACTTTTACGCTACATGATAACAATCAAATCCTAAAGAAATCATGTTGTCTTTCCTTCTGTACCCTGAAGAAGTGTGGAGAAAAAAGACAAAAAGTTGTGTAGGTGTGAGGATGTTTGTGTAGATTCTCATTCCTCCAGGTCTGGGTAATCCTTTTGCCGTCTGTAACCGCTGTTGGGGTCTATGCCACTACCTCACTCCTTCATACAGTTTCACTATCATTCACACCCTGTATCACGCTATGCTAACGACTCACACGATGACCAAGCAGAAAACCAAAACAACTACAACAACAATATTAGTGATGCATGGCCAACTGTTTTATTGTGACCTAATGAGGTCTTTTTTACTTGACTTATTCCTGAAACTCTCTGTATTTTAAAAGGCATACAATGTTCTTGATATACAGTAGCATTAATCATGATATCACTTTTATATGAGACTTTTAGAAACACCCAATAGTATGTTCTGCATGAGAGAAGAGCCTGAAGCTCAGTTCAGTTCAGACTCAATTCATTTGTTTTTTTCCCAGTCCAAATAGTCAACCTTAACAGACAACCATTCATTCATTCATTCATTCATTCATTCATTCATTCATTCATTCATTCATTCTCCTTAACCGTTCATCCTGTTCAAGGTTGCAGATATAGTTAAAATGTCAGAGGAAACAGATGAAGAGCAATGGAAAAGTAATAAAAGCAAAAGATAAAAATTACAAATCTTAATAATTAAGTAAAATAAATACTTAATTAACTATGTTTACTCTGAAATAGTCATTTAAATGAGTATTGTCAGTGTTTAACAGCCTGAGAGCAGAGGGAATCAAGGACTTACTGTTACGTTCACACTGCCAGTCTTAATGCTCAATTCAGATTTTTTTTTATCAGATTCAAAAAATGTCAGATTCAATGTGGTTCTAGCTGTTCACACTGCTCTGAAAAAGTCACATGTGAGCTAAAAATCTGACCATGGCCACATTTGTCCTGCAGTGTGAACACAGCCTTAGAGAAACAGTTTGGTCTCCTAAAGGGAACATTGTTACGTCGACCTGAGGGCATCAGTGAAAATTCAGCCGACAGAACACGTTATAATTAACTGACAATTTAGTTTTCGCTTTCTTTGCCACCTGTTTCTCCCAAAGGGACTTGACTAAACTATTTAGGCTGTTATTGTCCTCCACAGACACCCATTAAGGTGCAAACAAAGGAAAACAGTAGCAGGATAAACAGGACAAAGCAAACAAAGTTCAGTTGTATGCATTTCATTCACAGACCAGCAACTCCGAACAAGAAGAACTATCTTACAGTCCAAACAACATGCAGGGTACTGTAAATGAATCGGTGACTCTAAACCGCCCGTTTGAGTGAATGTAACTGTGGATGGGTGTTTGTCTCTTTGTGTTGGAGCTGTGATGAACTGGCGGCTTGTTCATGGTGTAAACTAGTTAAATTTCCTGCAGTGGCCAGTCTCAGCAATTCAAATACAAAGCTGATCAAAGTACTTTGTGTTAGTGATTACTTTGTTTGTTGCTTAAACTTCAATTGGGGTGAATAACTTACTTTTCCTGAGACTATCTGATTATTTTAATGCGTGTCGTAGCTTACGATTCACCGCTGCTGGGAATTCTCAGATCAGACCAGCCAAGTGAGTTTTGACTCTTATTTGTCTTCATTATTAAATATTGTTAGAACTGACTACTGACTGAACTGACTGACTTGAGGCCAGTTTTAGTTCCAATTAACACACCTTAATAAAATAAATCCTCGCATTTTTATTTTCCTGGAATAGCATAATTCGTCATGTATCATGCATACAGTCCACAAATTTTCCTCCATTTCTAATGCTTTCTCCTGTTTTTCTCTACTCCCTCAGCGATTCCTAAGTGTGTGAAGAGTAGTATTGGCCACACACTCTGTTTACATGGATTACGACAGCGTAAGCATGTAAACTGTACACCGGCTGCGACTGTGAGACGGTTTGAGCCCCGCATGCTTGGTCATAGTCCTGCTCTACATTCACAGGATATTTGGCAGAGCTCTCCGCCTTACAGACAATGACAGGCTAAAAGTGTAAATAGACGCCTGGGTTTGTAGTTGCTCATGTGAAGCACTGGTGAAGCTTGATTAGCGGCAGGTGTAGACAAGAATGTATGTTAATGCAATCATGTCCACCGGCAGACATTTAAAAAAGTCAAAAACATTTGATTGCTTGTGTAGGAAGAATGAGGGCGTGGAGTGTGGGGAGCCTGGTCTGAAAGAGAATTGTTTTTCTCAGAATTAGAGTTAAATAAATCTGTTCCTATTTTTATTTTATGCCGATTTGTGATTATAGTGATGTGCAGAATCAATACAGTCTCTTGAAACCTGTTCGGTCTTTGGACTACTCTGGGTTTGGGTCCAGCCACCCTATCAAACATCCAACTCAGTTCTTTCCTGCTCTTCATGAGGCCAGAGCATTCAGCCAAGCCTCATACTGTGAAGCGTGGTGCCACTTACCAGATGTGGGGGCACTGGGTTGTGAGTGGGCTGGTTCTACGCTTATTGAAGAAAAGCAGACATTTCAATGAGAGAGTTGGAGAATGAAGAAAAGAAGAATGATTTTTTTTTTATACCACAGATTATATAAAATGTTTAATCTTACAGGCTTTGTTGTGGTTAAACAGAATCTGTCCTGAGCAGTAGACTAAATTAGCCTTTTGCAGCAGAAGCAGTTTGAAGTACACAGGTACGCATACCCAACACCAAGATCAAGATATATACACAAGAATATAATTATGACTATAGAGTACAAGTGTGCTCTTTATTGAGTGCGTGTGCAAGTTGTATGCTATTAGCAAGTATAAAGTTGTAACAAAGTATTTAAACCTTTAGCATCTGGATACTGGTGGTGGTGGCTGATGATTATATTCAGATTGAGATGGAGGGTGAGCAAAGCAGCAGCATGAAAGAACTTGAGAATGGATAGACCCATATTTGAAGTGACACCAGCTGATGATAGGCTAGACATTGTGTTGTGTCACCGTGATTGGACGGATGTTGCTAGCTGAATGAGCACAGCTGTTATCAATCAATATCCCAGAACGTGAAGCAGGTAATTGAGACTGAGCATGTGTCAAACTTGAGCATAATAAAGTAGTAGGAGTAGCACCTGTGATTGTATGAGAGGATCTTCTCCCTGACTCAACTTTCAATAGATCTTCATTTTGCACACATTCAATCCAGTTTAATTCCCAGTTGTGCATGACACCTTATACATTTACATTCAAAGTGTTCCATATGTTCCATATTATTCTGATATTAACCATCCACCTGCTTTCACCAAGGGATCCCTTCAGGCTCTGGTTCTAATATTCTTCCAGGTGTTTGGGATTTTTTATCAGGTTTAACTTTCATGCTGGTTACAGTCAACAACAAAGATCAGTTGTAAACATCTTATTCATGCAGTAATATATATGGTTTGATT
The DNA here is from genome assembly GCA_009660295.1 of Lophius piscatorius. Lineage (NCBI taxonomy): Eukaryota > Metazoa > Chordata > Actinopteri > Lophiiformes > Lophiidae > Lophius > Lophius piscatorius. Next base: position 63,796 of record VRLP01000225.1, read on the forward strand.
GAGCCGTGACCACTATTTAACCACAGGGATCGTTGCAGCGTATTATCTAATCATTTATTGTCGCTGGGGGTTTGATTTTCTCCTATTAAATGTCAGATCAGTGTTGGATCAGGCTGTAATTAAGCAAAGATGCATGACATATCTAAGCATTTTCTCATTATGATCAATAAGATGCTCGTCAGTAAGCTTCAGGTGGGAAACGTCTGTGAGTTTGTGTGGGCGTGGTCTCTGTCTCCTTCTGACTGGGATGTTTTTTTTCTCTGTCTCATTCACTGTTGCTTCCTCTCATGGTGACATTTTAAGCTGGTTAATCTATGCCCCTCTCTTACACGAGAGGCATATTTGATTCATTGTGAACCTGCTAAAACAAATGAGTCAACCTGTGAATATATTTCTGTCTCTTCAAAGAGAACATCTCGACTATTTTCCTCTATTTCTTTCTCTGACAATCTGAGAATATTGCAACGGCTGTGTTTGAAACACACATGATAACGTACCATCTACTGCATAATAATTCAGTATTAGGCGCATCCTACCTTCTAAATGAATTATTATACCCCCGAAAAGGATTGAATATTAGGGAATCGTCATTGCTGCCGCGCCCGCTGCTGCCGCAGATCCTTAGTGTGAACGCGATAACTCCAAAACGAATGGATGGATTTTTTCATTTTCAATTTTTTACCCACATAGGCTTTGGTTTGAGGAAAATAAGATTATGGGTCATAAATTCTGAAACATTGGTCCGATTTTGTCCAAATTTGATTTATATTAATAGACTCGAGGATATTTATGTTGTGCATCGTGATTTACTTTAATAGGTCATATTTTACTCACTAGGGGGTAAACACTATTTGATGGTCGCAACTTCCTAACCGTCTGTCCAGTTTAGTCTAAATTCAGTGCAAATGAATCAACTGAAGGAGATCTATCATGTAAATATCATATTTTACTCTAAAAGTTCACATTTGACTCACTAAAGGGAGCTTATATACTAAAAACTCTGTTTTCCTGACATACCTCAAACTCTATTTCATTGATCATTTTCACACCACTCATATACCCTTGCTGCCGGGGACAACAGCATAGGTGGAGTTAAATGTGCCAGTACCAGATGGCACTTAAAGCGACACGCCTTTTTCTGCATCACATGACCTAACCATTCTTAACATCACCAACCTCATTAGTACAGTTGTCTGTTGCCTAAACTGTGATGGTTTGTGCAACTGTTGCTTAACAGGGATCGGTTTGACTTCCTGCTAGCACGTTAGCTGCTTGGTTTGCTAACTTCTCCACCGACAATTGTAGAGTAACCGAACTCGCAAAATGATTGGAGCAAACTTTCTATGCTATGATTGTTTTAATTTACACAGCAGATTTTTGATTAGGAAATGTATCACTTTGGTTTTTGAGGAAAAGCATAAAACGTAGTAACAAATTACATAATCTGTCTATGTTCAATGAGGCTGTCCTCCCTCTTTACTCCTTCTGTCAACAGTTCCAGTTCTCTTGTGGAAACATCAAGGCCCCACATTTCTAGTAGTTTATTTTATATTCATGTAGTTAACTATTTATCTTCTTTTCTTTCTTGCTATCATTGATGGATCAATTGCTGCACGCACGCACACACACACACACACACACACACACACAAACACGCACACAAATTCCCTTTTCCATCTGTGAGACGCTGTCCGTCAGATGTTGTGAAATGTTTTGAGAGTGAATATTCCATTCCTTACATTACCATGCCAAATTGTCGGAGGCCATGCTGAGTCCTTTCCTCCCTGTCTGGGTAAATGATGCTCTCCTGTCCTCCACACAAACACTTTGATAAAAGGGGTTGCTTGCAGTAAACATTCTAATCTCCTTCTTTCGCAAAAGCCCACCATAAGTTTCCACTGCTATCTGGCTAAATTAATTTCAGTGGGCAAGACGGGGTCTTCCCTCATGTCAATGTTGCCATAGCAACAAAATCTCCCGAAGCAATCTTTTGAGGGCTGGGTGGGAGCACGAGTCGTGAGATCGCCGGTAGCAGCACATGTGGACAACAGCCTATGTGATGTTTCGGATTGGCTGTGATGGACATCTCCATTTACACCACCACCCCTCCACCAAATACAGCCACAATCAGCATTGAACGGCTCACCTGGGCATACGAATCCCAAAACCTGCTCCTTAATGGAACTACAGTTAACTGTCAGGAGCACTTTACAACCGGCGTGTCTGTCATGGGAGGTGGTTTGTTCAACATAAATCTTTACAGAAAAACAAATTAGATTTTTCAAAAAAGAGGGTTGTTGAATTTGATGTTGGGCCTGGATTAAATAAAATAGGAAAAGCTGTATCCTCTGACCAGGGCTGTGAGAAAGAGACAAACACAGTAGGAGGAAATAGAGAGAAAACAGTAAAGGAGTTGTGAGTGTGTGTTTCTGATAGAGAGGAGACATGAGGTATGGTAGAACTTGAAAGGTCATGATCAAAAGTCATGGCTTTGAGCCCTCACCTGCCGGGCCAAGCTGGACGCTTTATAAATAGACCTATACATGGGCATTTGAGGGACACAGAGGATCATTTTCATTAAATCAATGAAATACGATCACAACAAAGTGAAGGGCAACAACAGTGACTCATGTGGCAAAAGACATTGAACAAATGTGGTTTTTAGAGGACATCTGTTCTGAGACGGGGCGTGGGGGAGCATAAATTGCTATATTTGGATAAAAAAGAAAGATGCTTTTTATCCCTGGTATAAGAAATGACAAAAGGATATAGTCGCCAGAATACTATATTAACCACGACGAATGGTGTTCCTTGTCAATTTGGTATTCATACTTATTTGCACGGTCTCCAAAAGAATTATAGTGATTCATTCGAGATGTAGCTCCCGCTAGTTCCAGAAATATACAACCGATCCCCAAAATCGGTCAAGTTCTTCCCCACACTAAGTTTTATGGGTGTATTAAGTCTGAAAATCATTCATTAAATAGGGTTTTGTGAGAAAAAAATTGTCTTCGAGTCCATTTTTGGATTTTTGGACTAAAATATTTTGACTAAAATAAATGGTTGAGAAATTATAGCCTTAAAACTTTTGGAGGTAAAGCTCCCCCCTAGTTTCAGAAAAATATACAACCGACCTTACCCAAAATCACTCCAGTTCTTCGTCTGAAAATCATCCATGAGAGAGTTTTTGAGTTATAGCGTTAACCTGAAGGATCTGCGCGGCGGCGGGGATATAAAAATAGAGGGGCTCAGTTACATAAACTTTGCTCATTATCTTTTCATTACAGTTTCTTCTCATTTTCAATGACTCCAGACAGATATACCAAATGAGTTACTAACGCCAATCTTTCTGCATAATCACCCAGAGCTGGGCTGTATTCATCTCATCACCTTCCACCTTCACACTTATCAGTCGTACCTCGTGCGTCTGAAAAGCATGCAGATAGAGTATGGTATAGTTGTACACGAGCGAGTGGAGTAATAAAAGTGTTTTTCATGAAGCTGTTTTTGTGATTGAATCTGAGCTCCGGTGTCTTGCTCTGGAGCTCTCTGGAGTCTATCATGCAGTCTTCATTAGCAGATTGAGTTTGCTCAGTCTCCAAGTTACTCAATGTGCCAACGTCCCATAATGGCATCTCCACGACTTCTCATCCATATTTGATGTAATGGGTTGAGATAGCATTTTATTCGTATTGTTTCTAATAGCAAACATGAGCTGTTCATCTATTCATCCACGTATTCAAGTAAAAATGTTTCACCATCGTTTTGTCCAAAGGGATTCTTTTTTTTTAAACAATCCTGAAGACGTCCCCATTGAACAAACTTACATTGTACATCTTGCACTAAACTTGTTTATATGTCTTTTTCAGTCATTCGCTTTTATCCTGTTATTAATAATACATTACCCATATTGAATTATTAATTCATTTGTATTCCCCTAGTAATAATAATAATAATAATAATAATAATAATACATTTAATTTATAATGCACTTTACATTTGGATCAAATCTCAAAGTGCTAAAAGGCACTTTGGGGCACTTAGGGGCAAGAGCCAGACAAGGACCAGAGAACATATATAATTTACTCAATTATATTACCCATGACGATGAGTAAACCTAAACAAAAAACAAACAAACACACATCTAAGTGAGAGTTTAATTCCCTAACGCTCATATTATATTACTTATTTATCCAACCACAAAAACAGACGGTATTTAGCATATAGCACCTGCTCCCTGTAAACTGTTATTTATACTGAAACTACCAATCTTATGTATTTATTTACTTATTTGTTTATTAATCAGGGGTCACATTTTGTGCTCGCTCGTTACAAAATGCTATTTTAACAAGTTTTATTTTTATATATATATTTTATGGTTGTTAGTCTTCACCATAAACAAAGCTTAGATCCAAAACAGCTACTCTAGGCTCACCAGGGGAAATGGAGGACATGTCATGAGCGGACGAACATGTCAGTTGTCACATGGACGTCATTCTTCCTACCACTTCACTTACAGTTACTACAGTTATGTATTTTGTTGTCATCGGCGTGTTTGAATTCTTCTCTACTTGTCCTGCCCTGTTTAGTCTGAGCCCTCATGTTTGATGGACAGAGGAGGTCTTCCATGTCCACGCGCTGTCAGAGCAGACAGGATAAGAGATGGTGACAGCAGATACTGTCTATCCATGGCAGATCTCTCTGCTACCTGTGGTTCTGCTGTCACATCGCTGCGGCCGCAGGATTGATGAGGCTGTGGTCGACACAGTCCATCCTTAATGAGCCAATTCAGCTCTCCTGTCCTCTCCTCTTGTCTTACCATCTAACTCTTTGCCTTAAATAGCCCTGGCTTGTGCTTTTCACAGACTTACAATGAATCGCTATAATCCCCCCCTTCCTCACATTAATGCTAATTCTTGTAGTGAGCCATTAGAAGAAATGACTAATTACCTTGCTATATTCTGCTACCACTTACAAATGTGTTTATACCAACCTTAATATGAAAAGTGACTTACATAAAACCCATTTTCACTTTCATACTTTTTTTTGAACTACTTATTGCCATCAAAGCAGCATCCTCTCTGATCCTCTAACTAGGATACTTGCAAATCCTTGATGCTCTTATCGTCAAGACCTCATGTTATGATTTAAAAAATATCATGCTAACAAAATAAACTCATAGCAAAAGTTAGCAAATGATGCGTACACCCTCAGAGAACAGCTAGCATGGCTTTAGGCTCTGCACGGATAATTATCTTTTATATATTGTTTGGTTGTAATCAGACACACCTGTTTGTCTTCAGCATTGATCTACAAGATTTAGTTTAATATTGCAGACATTAACCTGTTTAAATTTCTCTTAACAAATCCCAGTAGATTATGCCCCATCAGTTTCACCCATTTCCCCCCCCGTATTACCTCTCGAGAAAACCCACACACACACACACACACACACACACACACACACACACACACACACACACACACACACACACACACACACACACACACACGTATAGCTCAGCTACGACCGAAACCCAGCCACCATTTGGGAGCATTGGTGCTTCACTGAGTTCATCTCATACATTGTTTTACTCCATTGCTTCATAATCTTCATTCTTTTTCAGGCAGCTAATGTCTTTATTGTCTATAAAACTAAGAGTCATGCAGAAGTAATTCATTTGTAATTGTAAAATCCGTAAAATCCCTTCTTTGCATACATTCCATCCCTTTTAAATAGCCTCCCCGAAATCCTCCCTTCCCTCCCGCTGCTTCTGAATGCGCTCATAATTAATCTTATTTGCTGTGAAGCCACAAACTGCGAGGCGAAAGGTAGTTTTTACATGGTGCAGGCACTTTTTGTAATATTTTTTATTACATCCGCAAGAAGACATTTAATGGACACTTTGCTCTTCAGTCTTTTGAAAAGTGTCTATAATTAATGCCAGTCAGGCGTTTTGTGGCAGGGGGCCAAAACATGGCAGCTTATTTGAATGTGGACAAGCTTTTAACAAGCAGTGATCTGATATCTGTATTACAGCTATCAGGAAAATCTCCTGCGAGTATTCTGCAGTGTAATGTATGCTTTGTTATTACTAAATGCATACATACGTTATTATTCAAGTCCTTGTAGAAATCCTCTGCTGGAATTTTGTCCAGCATCTATTGTACAGCGTAGCTAAATGGTATGTCGAACTTTTCGACACTTAAACGCGATAACTTCTTTTGGCTCTTTCCCTTTTTATTCCTTTTTTCTTTTAAGTGGTCGTCACAGCAGATTGTCTCGTTCCGCATATTGATTTGGCACTGCTTTTTATGTCAAACGCCCTTCCTCACACTGCCCTCTCATTTATCCAAACTTTGGACCGGCACTAGATGTTGCTGGGTAGGCTGGTAGCACCAAGGACCTGGACCTCTGCCACGCCCTCTTTTGATGGGGATTTGAGCCCCAGTCTCCACAGTGCACCAAAGTCAATGATGTAACCCACTGGGCTATATCCAGCCTACAATACAAGTTTATGTGTTTGATGCTTTCATTATTTTCCTTTTGAATTGATCTTTTAATGCCGTCTGTCCAAATCCATTTTGGGAAGGATACACAGAATTGATTTCTCATGTTTTCCAGAAGGCTGAAACTGTCGGTGAGGATTCTTTCAGACACTGCTGATCTGTTGTTGCGTTGTATGATCCAGTATTCAGTCCGGTGTAACTGATTCCGTGAAACCTGTGAGAAAAGTGATGGCCAAAGAATGAAGTAAATCACTCAAGTAAATACCTTCATCATTTCAGCACATGACTAATATTTACATAGTAGAAACACGAATACACACGCCTCCCTTCATACACTACTACGCCGTGACCCGTCTTGTCACCATGTGGTGCGTTGGAGTTGTATTTGCGTTGGGGTTGATAAAAGCTGCCTGGGATTCTCTTGCAGCAGCGCCACAGCGTCTTTCATTTTTGTTGCATGTCAACATGCTGTGTGTAAACCCGACGTAGACTCATCGGTGGGGTGTTTACGTTGAGGCATGAGAGTCAAAAGGTGCTCAGTACAACTTTCAGACTTCAGCTTTCAGAAATCGTTGAATAATATTTGCAGACCGTCATCACTGTCAGTAAATATTTCAGTTTGAACTGCAGATCTTTGTATTATCATATGCGCCACCTTGTCTTTATTATGGTGGAGTAATTTAGGATTATTATGGATTCAAGAGGGTTGAACAGGCAGCAATTGCTGGTTTAAAGATGTCAAATATTATTCCATCACATTCAAATGGATGTTGGAGAATTTTAGCAATAAACTGGAATAACGTTGATTTAAGTCAGTGACTTATAAGTGTGTACTATTAAACCTACTGATAGTACTTTTCACGAGACTTACGGCCGTGATCTGTTTGCCAAGTGTACATAATGAAAACCGTATCTATTTAAGCTGAAGTGTTTCATGATTAATCTAAATAAACATTTAATTAAGCTTGTGCTCCACATTTACTCAAGTGGACAGCTAAGTAAAAAAACAAAACAAAAATAACTGAAGCTTTGTCACCCGTTAAATGTGTACAGTAATCTTATTTTGTTCTATCATTTTTAATTATTCTGCCCTCCGTCTGTATTTTAACTCCTGTAAACAATGTTACCTGATACTTTTTAAATACGTAATAATTGCTTTAGAGTAGCTGCTGATGGGGCAGAATTTACAATTATCAGTATCTGAACAGAACTTTTTTCAATCACAGTTTTTTCTAATTTTGTCTATTAAGTATTTCAGATTACTTTTGTATTGCAGTGTAAACAGATTAGCCATTACATTAAAACCACCTGCCTATTATTGTGTAGCTTTCCCTTTTGCTCACATAACTGCTCTGCGATACTGTGTGCGCTCTTAACACCGTTCTGTCAGAACCAGCATTAACCTTTGCCAGAAATTTTTGCTGCAGTAGCTCATCTGTGGGTTCAGACACCATGGGATAACAGTCTCTCCCCGAATGCATCAATGGGCCTGGGGCAACAATGAGCCTCTCACCAGTTTGGTTCTTCCTTCGCTTAAGTAGTTACCTTCCTAATGCTTCCTCTCTATAGAAAACACAAAGTGTGTGACGGTGTGAGTGGGAGATGAGGCAAAGGTTCAGTCAGTGATGACGCCGGTAGTGTGCTGCATAATCTAAGCTTTTGATACCCCCTCTTATGTTGAAATACTTAGTACTGTTGCAGACAGGTAAAAATCCAATTAGATGCACTTTTTACGTCCATCTACAATGACACTGCTCTCCAACCTCATTCTGAAAGTCTGCGAAATTTGTGATAAAGCAACTTAAAAGCTTAGCTGTCGACGCTGAAAAGGGGATGTGTCCATCACATTGAAGGAACAAAAGACTGGTTTTATGGGTATGATAATAGGTGCTGTTCATCGGCCAGACGTGTGAAATCAGAGGTGTGTATTAACTGTGATTACAGGGATTTTTGTGCCAGTGGGCAAACAGTTAGATTGGTGCTCACTATCTGCCACATGGGCAGCCATGTCTGCTTCTCCCACTTAACCTGCCAAACCCTCCGTGGGCTCGTATGCACATGATTCTGAATGTTTTCCAGCCTGAGTGGGAGGGAGGAATGAAGTGAAGGGGATAGCGTTAGAGATAAAATGGTCTGTGAAAATCAAATGTGTGTTCAGGATGTGTGGGTGGGTCGGTGGAAGTGGCTGCGTGTGAAACCTGAACAGGAGATGATGGCAGCAGTATGGAGCTGAACCAAATGTGTCACTGCTCCATGTTCACTGGGCCTTGGAAGGAATTTACTGGCAGCAATGGCGTGCTAGGAATCCAACAGGGTGAACCGTGTGTATATGTGTATATTTGACTTTGCATGTCGTGGTCAGATAGTATTCCATCTCTTGTCCCCTGGCCAGTTATAGGATAAAGCTGGCATGCCGGTGCTCCCTTCTCCCGCTTACAGACATGAGGGGTGTGGGCAAATGCTGCGTACAGACATGCAGCATTTGCCCACTTTCACATGCTTGGAGGGGAATGAAAGTAATGGATCCACAGCGGTGACCGTGTTTCCACAGGTAAAACAGAATAGTAATTATGAGAGAAACGTTTTGCAGCTTTTAAGCTTTTTGCAGCAGGAACAGTTTGGAATTTGGATCTAATGTTTTCAGCTCCTGGCGGTGCTGCTCTCTCTCTCTACCGCCAGCAGAGCAAGACAAGTGTGTTTCTTGGACTGATAGGAGTTGGCATATTCTGTGGATCTGTAAATACAAGATTATATTCTATTCTTTGTAGGAGTGCAGCCCCGCTTTTCCTTGGTCAGGGTTGTGAACTCTTCTGTTTGAGCATGATGGTCTTCCGAAGCTAAATTCTATAAAGGGAGCCCATTTGCACTTCCAGTTTGATGTGGAGCATCAAACTGGACGCTCTGTTTCGTTTAACCACAGGAGATAGTAACAGAAGTGCACCGGTGTAAATGATGGATAGAAAGGCGGGGCAGTGTGTGGCATTTTGACCGTGTCTTATGTGTGGCGCACAACTGGAAAACTAAACTAATCTAAACTAAAACGCAACAGTAGTAGGTGTAGCTAACTCAAGGAAGAAGAGAAAACACAACAGAAAATGAAAGACCTGAGTCATTTCTGAACATTTGTTTACTATTGTTTAGAAAGTGCTGATTGGTGCACAAGATGCTACGACAGATGCCCGCTCTGCTGCGTAAAACCTTACACCAAGACACTCCATTTAAAGCGTCACACTGGTGCGGTGCTGCTCCGCCACTCTTTAGTTCAGTGTAAACAAACAAAGGCGTCATATAGAGGGGTTTTAATTAGGGCGTGGTTTCACGATGACTGCATAGAAAGGGCCACTGAACGTCTTATATACTGATATTTACAGCAAAACTGGAACCCACCCTGGTGAGATTAAGAGTCTCATGTTTTACCCCCTCAGCTAGGCTTCAAAGTGGTATCAAAGGAATTTTGGACTCCAGCAGCTAAATGAAAGCTTTCTCACAATTTCAAGCTCTTCTTTCAGTCACAGTTCTTTTTTTCTTTTTTCTTTTTAAACTAAAGCCTAAAATCATAGCTAATTAGGTCTGAGCATTGACAAACAATTGAATGCAGTTGTTTAATTCAAAATGTCAGAATGTTCAGAGGTCTTTGGTTTTAATTAAGTATAACTTCTTTTGTATAAAAAAAAGTTGTAATGGACTGATGTTTTTTCACAATACACTCTGTTGAGCTGTTTCTGCTTATACAAGGACAATAACAAAGTGTAAATGTTGGGTTTTCACCCATCTGTTATTATCATTTGACTACTGTTAATAGTACAACATATTGAGGTAACAGTAATAAACTACTGTTTGAGTGACAGGTGTGAATCATAAGAAAACCGAGCTCAGATTATTTAGAGAAATAAAGTCATGCAGAACCATGTCTGCATATCTATAGTATTTATTCCGCCAGAACCTTTCCCCACACGTCAAGTTTTCACGAAATTGCTCTAGTAGTTCTTGCTGTAATTATGAAAAAAGTTTTGAAATGCCCTGTCATAGAATGTCAAGACAAATTATGAAAGATTCTTGATTCCACGCCTCGATGCAGGTCTGCACCTAAATGTAATGGGCTCTCTCCCGGCTGATTTCCCACCCTGCCATCATGGAAACCATTCACTAGTTTTTGATTAATACGGCAAATAAACACACATAAACAGATACTCAGACATAAAGCAACATAGATGACACCAAAACTCCCCGGCCAAAGTAGTATTAAACACAATTAGGCCTGCTGCATTTATTCATCATCATCAGATTCCAACAATTTGATCTAATTGATCGATTATAAGAATAACTTCCATTAATCTACATAGAAACATTTGAATTAAACAGTTATTTCATATTTCCACAACTATTTACTTGTTGTTTACTGCCACTTGGTGTTTGAGTGGTGTTTTTAAACGACATCATCGTCAATGATCCATCTATCGACGTTGACATCATGCATCATTTAGAGGGAATGTCAAACACCTCAGCACAGCCGCAGGCACTTATTGGTTCGAAGCCAAAGGAGAAAGGGACTTCATTTACTCAGAGGCTTACGATAATTATCAGGTCTGGAAACCCCCCCCCATCTGTATATGAACGATCCCACAGATATTCTCTGAGGTGAGACGGATCCATCCAGGCAATTAATATTTAAACATTCAGTCAAGAGTCTGTATTTAATGCCAACAAAGGGTTCTCCTCCTTAAGGTGTATTTGTGTTATTACACCCTGACTTGAACTAAAATGGTGGGATATAACAATCAGAAGACGTCGACAAAGTCATTAATCGCAATTTTATGACCCAATAACAATAAACCAGAGCTCAATTTCAGATAAATCCAGTTTACGATGATTTCAGAAAAACAGCTAATTAGTCACATTCTGGTGTAATCAGCAGTGGTACTTAGTTACTTTTGCCTTAATGAAGCAAATCCGCATTCATGCACTAAGAGCTAGCTCTGAGTGCAATCCCCCCAATGTTTTTAATTTGGGGGGTACATGCCATGAAAGCATTCTAATTGTCAAATACTTTTCTTTGGTAACATAAAACAAGCTAAAAATAAACACTAAGGGACTTCATGCGTTAAAATCCAAGTAAAAGGCTGGATAAGCAACTATATGTTGACACTTGTGTCACCAGGGTTTCTGGGTAAAATTATATAATGTAGTTGCGATGTCGATTTATTTGAGTATCTGAGTTCTAAGTATTGTATTACATATATATATATACTGTACACTGCATATATATTTATATATATAGTGTTCTCAAAAATAGAATAAAGCAAGTGGTGTCCATGAAATGTAGGCTGTATTCTACTATCCCTCTCTGCATTTCATCGATGCAAAAGTTGTAATTCTGATATTCTGAAAACAAAAAAAATGCTGTTAGATTTTAGAAAAGATGAGATTTATTTTCTGACATTACCTTAGATTTTTTTTTTACTGTCAACGGTTGGGCTGTAAAATTGTTTTCTCATGCTGGCTGTGAGGGCTGGAGGCTGGAACCTTCATCAGGGAGCTGGATGTGGACTTTGAATGGCTGTTGAATAATCAGAGCTTCCGCTCCAGCCGGCCGCTCTCCCTGCTCCAGAAAATCAACGCTGATAATGTTTTAACCTACTTTTGGGCTCTGGCCGAATCCCCCCCCTCCCTTTGCAGCGGAAGCATTGTATAACTCAATTTTGTGATGTTTAGTTAAACATTAGGCCTTGAACCAAAAGTGTTGTTTAGCTTTTGGCAACGTTTGTGTCTGTGAATGCATCATTTGGAGCCTATTGTCAGATCGATGGATGAGGCTAGTTCTAAACGATGAGCACCCTAACAGATTTTAAACGACGTGATTTATGACACCTGCTTTTGAATCACGACAAAGACCAGACAGTCTTACGCTGGTAAATGTGGAGCTTTTGTTCCAGTTTGCCTGGGGGGTTTACACACACACACACACGCACACACGCACACACTCACACACACACACACACACACACACACGAACATGCTATTCTAAACTTTCCTGAAACGTAACACCTCGCTCCCTCCCCATCACAATGTAAACGTAAGCGTCGTTAGGCCGTCCACGCCTACAGTCACAGAGCACACACATGAAGTACTCCCTCATATACTCCATTTAACATGGGCGGTGTTCTCCTGAATGGGAATGACCTTGGTTTTCACTCCATACGCCGTACCAAAACCCATCCCCTCGCCTTCCCTCGCCTTCCCTCGCCTTCCCTCGCCTTCCCTCGCCTTCCCTCGCCTTCCCTCGCTTCCACTTCAAACACATTTCATCTGGAAAAAGCCCTTAAATAGACGTGACCTTTGACGGAGAGAACACACACTCTCAGGATAATTCAGAAACACACCGTCTGCTACACATCCCTTAAAACACAAGCCCGCCCCCGCACACGGTGCAATGAAAAATTCCTGCTGTTTATCAGGGGCGAGAGCTTCAAGCAAAACGGCTCGGCGTTTTCAAACATCATTCACCGTCAGACGGGGCCGTGTGTTATCGGCGACGGCGGCACATTGATCAGGCTGTCATCGATAAAAGAAAATGTCAGAGTGCCATGTGTGGCATTTTAACTTCTGTAAATCATTACCACATTTACTTTGGCCTTGGCAGAGTGGGATCAGAGTTTGAATAGAAACTGAGACACCTGGCAGCTTCAATCAGCCTCCTTTACGTAATAAAGAGAAACGCCTTCCGACCCTCATTGGAGCTGCTTAATATCATTTATGCCGCTAATAGCTGCTGTGATCAACAGCTGCCTCTAGCTTTCGTCTCGCACGCTCGTCAAATCAAATTACTCTAAATTTAATGACATGTGATGTAGCAACATGCTGATCAGGTCAAGAAAGCAGAAAGACACACCGAGAGAATTTCTTGCGGTTAATACAGCTTTGACACTTCCTGTATCTCTTTCAAACGTAAATCCCTTTAATCGACTTTTACAGTGAAATACTGATAAATATTGGATTTTTTTCACTCGGGAATATAGCAGCCAAGAACTTTTCCTGAATTTCTCTGGTCAGAAATCCTATTCTATCTATGAATGTGATGCTAATCTTAATTATGAATTAATCTGAAGGTTATTTATTTGACTTTCTGGATTGTGACACGTTCGATCGTGGATCCTCATCCTGTCTTCTCCAGAGGGACTGAGTTCTGGGCAACACCTAGTGGTAAGATCCTGTATTAACAGCTCTGAGCTCATATCAAACCGGTTTGACCCAACAGTCGACCCAAGGCGAACAAACACTGGCCGTTTGGACGTGGATCAAGATCAATATTTGTTTTTTGTCCCAGATGTGAGACTATGGTGGACTTAAAGAATTAAAGTTAAGTCTACTACAAACGATGATTGCTAGGCTATTAGCATTAAGACGTTCAACTGAAGAATAAAAACAATTTAAGAAATAGATTCTGGTTTTATCTAAATCCATTTCCTGTATATTATTAACCACATAAGAACCCGGATCCATTTATCCTTTAATAAAACACGATGGCGATGTAAAACAGACCAAGTGGATCAAACGGAACACATTTTTGAAATTATTTCTTAAATGTGTTGTATATGTTATGCTTGTATGGTAATTTTCTTTCCTCATTTGGAAAACTATCAGCTTGATTTTTCTTTTATTTGTTACATGGGAAAACAGATTTACATTTTTTATTCGCAATTCCACATCATATATCGAAGTTTGTATCTTTGCAATTGGCTTTTGCAACACAGAAATGCAGCAATATATTTTTTAATTTGGGGGCTACATGCCATGAAAGCATTCTAATTGTTAAATACTTTTCTTTGGTAACATTAAACAAGCTAGAAATAAACACTAAGGGACTTTATGCGTTACAATCCCAATAAAAAGGCTACATAAACAACTATATGTTGACACTTGTGTCACCAGGGTTTCTGGGTAAAATGTAATAATGTAGTTGCCATGTTGATTTATTTGAGTATCTGAGTTCTGAGTATTGTATCTCATATATATATACTGTACACTGCATATATATTTATATATATAGTGTTCTCAGCGTCCATGTCATGGACGCTGTATTCTGCTAACCCTTTCTGCATTTCAACGATGCAAAAGTTCTAATTCTGATATTCTGAAAACAAAAAAATGCTGCTGGATTTTAGAAAAGTTGAGATTTATTATCTGACATTACCTTAGATTTTTTTTTTGTACTGTGAGAAATCAATCTTAAGGAAGACTTCAGGGAAGAGCATCCTATGTCACCAGGTCTAGGAAAACTCACTGAAATCAGAGTGTTTTCACGTTCAACTACTGAGTTCCCATCGTATAGGAAAAGGTCAATGAGTAAACTTCATAATATGAGCATCATTAGTTGAGTTAGATTGAGATTTTCTGTAGCTGCGAACGTCCCAACGTGTAATCAGATTAAGCAATAGTTATTTTTTTAATTGAATATAATATATTTATACCAAAAAGCAACATTACAAATGTGGACTTGACAAAAACTTCTAATGAATATGTATAGTTTTGACCTCTTCCCATAAATTTTTTCCCCTCATTCAGACAAATAGGGAGTCCGTTTATATTGATCAGGTATCACCTTCTTCTTCAAATTCATGCTTATTCTAGGTATTCTTTAATGATATAATTATCTTTTTTTTAATATATATCTATATATCTATATACATATAGATATAGATATATATCTATATGTATAATGAGCTGAAAAGTTATTTCGTCTTAAAATGTACAAAAACCACAAGGAGAAAAAAGAAAGAAATTGCCCATCAGAAGTCGGTGTCTTCAAACTGTTTGTCTGTTTGTTGCTCTTGTCAACAGCGCTACAGCCAAACAAGTCAGTTTATAATGATATAAATACTAAAAACCAAACATTTCCCTACGTAAGCAACTTAGGGAATAAATAAGCACCTTTCAGCCAGAGTAATTGACTATTCATCTACGCAGCACTGTTTGTTTTCCTGCAAGGACACACAGGAGTAACGTAGCAGGACTTCCTGGAGTGACACCCTGGTCACATGACACAGCAGGTGCAGTGGGTGCTGTGTGCACCGGCCGGAGCGCTCACGTGTGGAATGTCTGATCACACGAGCACGAGAAGTGAGATGTGTTTTGCTGGTCTTGTCATGGACCGCATGACAAGACCGCATGACAAAACTTCCGTGTTTACGTAACCCCGGAGGTTTACCGCCCCGTCCTTCATAAATGTCATGCGGCCATCGACAGGGGTCAAAAGAAGTCAAACGCCGAGGCATCGTGCTCTCGGGGAGGCTGCTGCCCGGCGCACACTTGTAAGCAGAAGCTTCAGTTGAAATCCCTGATGCCATGGCTGCCTTTGATTAAAGGTTGAGTCTGCTTCAGTCGCAGGGCAGCCGCAGATCAACAGGAGCCTGAACACAACATCTCATCAAAGGGAGGGCGGAGATTTATTTGTCCCTGTTGATGAAGTAATGAGCCGTTTTTTTATCAGAAATTTTTTTTTGGGGGGTGGGGGTGGGGGTGGGGGTGGGGGTTCTATGTCTGGCATGAAAGCGCTGGACATGTATCTTCATTTAGATTTAAGTCTCAACAACAACCCCGGCCCAATTACTGTCTGAGAGGAGATACTGGCGTGAAGGAGATATGGGATTCTGTCTCAGAGTGGTTTTTATAACACAGGCTGTCGTATTAT
This sequence comes from Lophius piscatorius, assembly GCA_009660295.1. Classification (NCBI taxonomy): domain Eukaryota; kingdom Metazoa; phylum Chordata; class Actinopteri; order Lophiiformes; family Lophiidae; genus Lophius; species Lophius piscatorius. The sequence continues at coordinate 79,994 of VRLP01000225.1, forward strand.
TAATAAACAAATGGGATTTTTTTTAAATATTCTTGCTAAGCAGATGGAAACACCGTGAAAAGTGAAATGATTTTTGACAGCAGCATTTTATGACGATATGGACGCCAGAATCAGAAAGAAATCTCTACGGCATATGTGCGATCAGATTCTGTTGGTTGGGTATGAGAAGAGCTGCTGGACCAGATGGGATTGGGTTTGAATCCTCGTGAGTTTAGTTTAGTTTTAGGAGTCCGACTGACGCTAATAGTGAGAAGGAAGACTCGGAACAGTGGAATTATTTGTTGGATTATTTTGTTAAAGCATTTTTTGCTGACATGTTTTATTACTATACTTTTCTCTTTAGTGCCCTACCTGTATCATTCAGATCTACTTCAGTCAGGAGCTATTTATAAGTCAAAACATTATAACTACGTATACATGTCTATCAGCTCGCATAAGTTAATAATTCACCAACACACAATACAACAACACCCTTAATATCCAATTTTGAGAAAGATTCAATAATTACAGTCATGACCAGTGTTGAGTTGCTCTTCCACTTTTTCATTCAAATCTTTTGATGATAATGTTTTTGGTTACTTAGACGGCCTCCATTTCATCCTGGCAAAGACAGAAGATACCAAGTTTTAACACAGTTTTTAGAATCTAACACTTTTCATGAAATATAACAAAATATGTTTTCATTCACACCTGGTACTGAAGTGTAGCGGCTAATATCCCACGAGCTTAGTGCTAACAGGTTAGAATTGACTTTTACATACTGGTTCTGCCTCTGGACTGATGTTTGATCCATCTTATTTCTAAGTTAAACTTCTCCTGCTCAATATGATACAATATGGTTGCTGCACTGTTTTGCACTCCTCCACCTTCTCCACCCATGTACGTTTCAGACACTGAGTGTGCCATTCATCTGTACTGATAAGGCATTCCTCATTGTGATGGTGAGAAAACAGCACAGAATCCGGACCCAACATGTATGGTGCATCTTGAAAAGGTCCCCATAAACCAGGTTGAAGGGCATTAATAAATGGATGCTATATAAAGCTTTTATTGCTGCTTTCAACATTTTCTCTTTTCCGGCCATGTCTGCGTTGCCTCGCCTCTTTAGAAATGACCGAATCACATCTATTGTATCCGGGACAATTCTGAAAGTCTCTGCAGGATAAAAGGACAGCTGCTTATAAACAACCATTCTGGAGGATGACATGCCGTATGCATTTATAACCATATGTTTTTCACATCACCTCAGAAATACTGTGCGATCAATATCTGAATTTACTGCTGGGCTCACTGAGAGGAGGTAAAGTTTTACATCTGTATCATTTCAAAGTCTGGCAACAAGATCGGAGATAATAGGTTTAACAGATTGCATTTCATTTCACAGGATTGCCATGAATTCTGCACACGTCTATTACTTCTCACACTTTGGTATGAAAGATGGATGCTCTAATAGCTGCCATCACGGCATGGTTAGCATTATTTTCTCAACTCATGTGTGTTTTGTGTTACATCACACCGTTGTGTTTAATAGTTAACAAGTCAAATATATTCACACAAGTAGACTGTTGCTGTTCTCCGGAGCGTCGTGAATCCGTGATGGGCAATTATCCGTGAATTTGCACCTTTCTGACTCTTTTGAACCAAAATGGCTGTTTTTTTGTGATCCTATTTGGACCAGTGTCACAACAAAAGGACATCACGTGACCTTACATGCCATTGGTCTGTTGTCCAATGATACATTCCACTATTGTGTATGCATTCATGCCACACTCCCACTGGAACACGCCCCCTCAGTCGGACAGAGTGACGTGATATCCTGCCACATGCTGCCCTAACTTCATAATTTGTATTTACATGTGTGCTGTTTTATATTCCTCGTCATGTCTCTGCACATCAGCGCTACCTGTGTGCCTTCTTCAACACCTGTAGGTTTGCACTTTGTCTTAACTTCACCATTATTGGACTTTGGTCTGCATTTTTGATGGACTTTTCTTGACTGGTTTCGACCAATAACTCTTTATAGGATATTTCTTGTGCAGTTAGATGGTGATTTTCCTTAAACATTATGGAGTTTTCATTTTTGAGTTTACATTAAAATTAAACAATTTGAAAAATGTATGGTGCTGGACTAAAATTTGCCAAATGTCATCATGGAATCATTTTGGTTCCCTTTTTTTTTTGAGACACACACAAACAACTCTGCTTGTTTAGACTTTTTAGCCATAAATTCAGCCACTTTTGAGAAAAAGAAAAATCTCAGAAATAGTCAAAACAATGGGCCATTCTGTTTTTTGGGTTCAGCAGAATGTAACGACTGAAACAGAATTATAATCCTGATGCCAAAAATGCTTTGGATTATGTTGGAAAAAATAATGAGAACAGAATGTGATCATCTGGTAGTCCTTTCTTTTTTTTTTTTTGACAATGAAGACCATACAAATACTTTTTATTTACACTTTGACCTCATCTACAGCACTGATTTTTGACTATTCTGAATTTGATGTGTAAGAAACAATTGTCATTAGGGACAGAGGCTAGAAAAAGTAAGTAGACCCATGATTGTATGAAGCACATTTCTACATTTACACTGAAGTATCAAAAACACTGAGGAGAATCAGGGAGATCTTCGGCCGCTGTATGAGAAACTGCCAGTACAGGATTGAATTCGGTGTCACGGCTCGTGATGTTCCACTTCAAACTAAGTCTTCTGAAAAATTTGCCACATTCATTCTCTTGTATGGCATAAAGAGCCAAGACTACTACAATCTTAATACAAATTGCTACACAATTTCATCACTCCACTTTGCATCACATGGCCTGGGTTGGCCCGGGACGCTGTTTATAAGTAAACATGGTTGAACCACAGCGACCGCTATCAATCATCTGTGTGTGTTCAATCTTCAGCAACTCTCCAAGGAGAGCATCTCAGTCAGTCGCGTCTCGGAGGGCTGCTAGGACAGACGGTTTTCTCTTTCATGCCACAACTGATCGATTATGATCCCATCCTATTCAGACAATTATTAATTCTTCGAGTGCCCCCGTCTGGATTGCAGAGCTCCTGTTTGAAACATTAATGTGAGACTCTGAGGGATGTCACAGTCGCGGGAACCGGGTCTTTTTGTGCTGTAAGTTAGGCAGCATGACTAACTCTTCCCCTCACCGCCCTTCAGTACTGTCAGCCCTTGTGGACTAGGAGTTAGAGTTCTCCTCACACTTTCCTCCGCTTTTATGGCCAGCTGACATCCATACATGTGTAAATGTGAGTACAGTCACCCTCTGGGCTGCCAAAGGTGATTTGTCAGGGCTGAGTGTAAAATATGCATTCTTTGCTCAAGATGTTCTGTTTCTGCCTGAAAACCAACACATATCAAACACCAGTTGGGAACGTCGACATTCTGCTGCCAGAAACTAGTAGAGTTGTTGAGTCACCAGCCGCTGTTTTCTGCCTGGTGTTCTCTACGGGTTTGTCCTGGAGACGGAGACATTAATGCTCATGCTGCAAATATCATACGTGCAGTTGGGAATCCAGTGTGTGGGTGTTGAAGGGGAATGAAATCAAGGGTCATGGTGCTTTCTTCATAAAATATTTAGAATAAATAACGCATTTTATTTAGAGAGCACTTCACTTCAAAGGGAAACTATTGTTAATACATGTATCGATTTCAAATATTGGTGATTGTTGAGTAGTTTTCAGTCATTGGTTTGTTGGATTTATCACAGTTCAGTTTGAGGAAGTTGTCTTGCATCCTTGATTATTCAAGGAATTCTTGAATATAAACATAAATGTAAATTTAAATATAAGTGTATGCAGAACCAGTGCTTAAAAAAATAACTGCATGATAATTAGCGTTCTATTGCACATGATAATTAACGTATGAAATGAATTATTGTCGTATTGGTATTAGAGTCTCTATAGTTAGTGGATCAGTAAAGTTCGACATCGTGGAGGAGGAAATATTTGGGACTGATTTAAAAACATGCCACTGGGCTTCAGCCTGTTCCCGAAGAATAAGGGAAAAAATGTGATGGTGGCATGATGTGAAATCCAGTCAGGGCAAAATTTCCCCTTTAACCATCAAACATGTCAGAAGTACTGTTATTGGATACAGTAATTCTAGAAGTGCACTGAACCCCGGAGCATCCATCACTATGAGCTGAAAATAAAGTGTCTATAGTCAGTGCACGCAGATATGAGCAGTGTCATATGACATGCTGCGTTCAGGTGTCGCGCCGTGAGCTAATAATGGTACTTCATGTCCGTGTTATTGAGCCTGCCGCTGCCATGTCACCGGGTCTCTTGCGAAACCTCGTGGTCCTTGAGGATTTAATCTATGTGTAGCAGGGATCCGTGCGGCGAGAGCAACCCGAGCTGCTAGTGAATGAAAAAATGGTGTTACTACGCGCTTGTTTGTTGTTGCTACAGTCGGAGAAGGTTTCTGAGTGTTTTGAAACACAGGGTGTTTGTTTGTAGAGTTTGGATTTGCTTTCTTGTCCTGGTTCTGATTAGGACTGCAGTGTATTTCCACTGGAGTTTTGTGTCATCAAAGATGTGTGCGTGCAACACACGATCAGCTATTCTGTTATAATTTTTATTTATAGCGTAACTCATAAATCATAATTTTCAGATCATTTGCTGAAAATACATCTGAATTCTGCGGTCGCTTTTTAGTTTCAAAAGGGAAAGACATTTAAAATGATTGGGGATTATAAGGTATAGTGATTAGATTGTTAAATATTTGAGGATCATGTACTCTATAGTGTAATACATATAATGTATTAGGTATTCTTTTCCCTCTGTGTAGCATATGTTCTGTGTTATTCTGCGGATGGTATAGGAGAGGCAAAAATAAGCCTTTGGCTTCAGCCTATTCCTTTTTTGGTTATTTTCTGTGTTAATAATAATTTCTTGTTGTTTGTTTTGGTTTCTTGACATCTATCTTACCAAAATAAATGATATTCTAAAATACAGTACCTGTTCTCCGTCTTACAGGGTCCACTTATATGTTATATGAATATATGTTCAAATTAATTAATAAATAAGATCGTAGCTGCACTCGAGCCTTTTATCAAGTTCTCTTTGATTTGCGGAAGTTTTCAAGCAGAGAGTCTCGGTTTCAACTCCCATGGTTTGGTTATGTTTGATTCATGTTAGAAACTGGGACCAAGAGAGAAAAAGTTATGCAGGCTCGCTTTTAAGAAACCTAACTTTATCTCTTGTATTTGTGATAAATACTATTAACCTCATTGAATTTATGACGTTGTTAACGTTTGCTCATGCTGGTATAGACATCAAGAAAGTATTTTTCTGCTGATGAAAGTGACTGAGGCCAATTACGCTCTTAGGTAATCAAGATTCTTATGTAGGTCATTGCTTGTTAAAGTCAAAGTTGGACATTTTTTCTTCTGCTTTCAACTTGAGAGATAAAACACATCAAAAACATTTCTGATATTTGGGGACAGAATGTTATTTTATTTAGCGCAGCATCAAACTGAAAGCAGGAGTTTCTGCACAAATGTCATCCTTTAACAGGTAGTTCATCTGTAAAAGATGAGATGTAAAAACAATACTTTGTGTTTCTAGCTGTGGCTGGTTGAATGTTTTACCACTTTATTGGTGAACAAGCTGGATCACCGACTTCAGGTAGTGTCTTTTCGACTTTCATGACAACTTTATATTTCATTATACAATAACACAAATATTTCTGTCCTCACGCTGCCTGGTGTGAGAGTGGTGTGTTCCACTCTCAGACGAGCAGTTATCAGACCCTTGAAAAGGCGATCAGGTGAAAACCCCTGAACCCTGGCTCTTCAAACTCTTTTGAAGAACCCTTTTGTTTGAACCTACCAAAGTGGTCTAAGGAAGGACTGCCTGGCAAACTCTCATCAGAGTCACAGGCACCCAAGGCTCATTGATATGTATGGGGAGTGAAGGCTAGTCCAAGGTCTACGATCCTGCAGGAGAGAGATTGTAGTAGAATGTTCTGAAAATAATGATGGTTCGGAGAGAAAAGTGCATTGCAGAGTTATTCTCATGGTTGTAATGTTATGGCCGACTGTTGCAGTGTTTACCTTCTACGTCTGTTCATATGTAGAAAACAGTGTATAATGCATCCACATCTCTTCAAAAACTGCAGTACGGATTTGAATGAAGGGTAAGACATGCTCTTTTAGCCCCCTAAAAGTTTGCATGTTATTACTGCTGTCTTCAATTTATCTATTTTCTCACATTTTCACGCATGTATGATCTAAATACATTTTCTTTTCTTTCCGCTGTAAGGTAAGGTAGGCATAAACAGGTTGTCCTGTAGCAGGAACATCTGCATTTATACATTTTGTAGTGTACAATGTACTGTTCTCTGATGCTGTTCTTGTTTGTTTAATTGCAAAATGATTATAAATCAAACTTAGTCCTTACACCTTTTATCAACTGATATCAAAACGGTTACCTCCAAAATCTACTGCAAATATCAACAAACCACCAGTCACCTTCAACAATCTGCTGTGAAACATTCCAACTCTTGTTAAAATGGCGAATCCCAACACAAACACACACGCACCCACGCACACACACACAGACACACACATGCACACAAACAAGCACACAAACAAACACACACACAGATACACACACACACACACACACACGCACACACACACACACACACACACACACACACACACACACATGAAACCGTCAATGCCACCCTGTGTTGTTTACACTGTAAAATGCTTCTCTGTTATGCTTGACTGAGTCTGTGACTGATGGAGGCCCAGGCCTGCGCTGTCCAGCATTTTATGCTGAGCCCAGTATTTTGGGACTCAGGCTTTATAGACTGGTTGGGTGGGGTGAATGGTTTGGGTGGGGTATGCGTCCCGCAGCCACCCCTCACATTCTACACTGGACTGGGAAAGTCAGGGATGAAGGCCCATCAGGGTGGAGAGGTTGGACAGAGTTTCTGGGGAGTGATCCGCTCGCGTCCGCTGTACTTGTGAACACACTGGGTGATGCCCTCACACTCTTTACAGGGCAACTAAAGTTGCTAATTTTGTCTCCTCTCTCTCTCGCCTCTCTCACCCCAGTCATAACCAGAGGACCACGACGTTCGGCCATCCTGTGACCGGACAGATCTCTCCAGAAAACATGGACTTCTTCCTGCAGGAACAGTGAGTTACCCAGTTTCTGTTTTTCTCTGCGGCCCCATCCAAAATAAGTCGAAGGAGTCTTCGTCGTTTAAAGGAGAAGATCTTTTGATGTCAGAGCAGGATTGACTTTCTCCAGCTGTTGATAAAGCATCTGTAAAATTGGATTGCTAAAATCTTTTCATCTACGGATTAAATGCGAAGCTATTTATTCTGTCACTTCCTTTGAAGTGATGAAATTATACTGTGACTATATAAGCATTTTTATTTATTTTTTTGCATTTTTACTTACGTCTGTTTTATTTATAGGGGCCCTTCTATCTGACGTTGACTTTGAAAACATTTGCTATGCCTTTAAGCTGTTGTTTGAATGTTTAATCTGTGTTCAGCAGCTTGTACGTCTTCACTGACGGGGTAGATGGTGGCTTTCAAGAGAGTCAGCTTTTTTTTTGTAAGTGAAGATGTAGGGCTCTCATTTCAAGAAGCTCCTTTTCTAAAGAAAATAATGAAAGGAGAAAAAAAAAAGAAAGTGAATTGTCAGGGACATAGAGGGCCCTTTAGTGATGCTGTGGCAGGAGCAAGAAAAAGTGTTCCCAATCTTTTTGTTTGCCTTTAAAGCTTTAATGCATTGTTGACTTCACATGAAGAGCTGGAACTATTCTTTTCTCTTGTTTCAAGTCAAGATTCTGAATCTTGCCAAGGGACTCCAGCAAGGGTCACCATTAAGACCCTTGTGATTTGTGCCATGTTTTAAAGTTTATTTTCCACCTCTGTTCTGAATTTACTATTTTTATTTTGTAACATCTTGTACACCTGGTTTGGTTTTATTCACTAACAAAAGCCGAGGAAAAAGTGACTGTGGTTCTGTAGTTACAGCTGTCATCCTCTTATATTGAAGGGTTAAATGTATCCTTAAGTAACCCCAACCTCCTCCCAGGACACGTCCTGGGCTCCCCCGAACCGCCCGTCCAGGATGGGTCAAATTCGGGGAACAAATTTAGCTACTTATGTATAATTGTTTGTTACAATGAAAATCAAAAAAAATAAAATATGAATTTCACCAGAAAACACACTGGGTGTGTATACAATTGAATATAAAAAGTAATGACAAAAATACATGTTATATCTCTTTATTCAGTGGGTACATGGCAGTTTCAAGTTCAGTCTTTAGCATTTTGTTTTTGTTTTAAGCGACCCCTTTCATTTCAAAGAAGTGAAGGGAGACAACGTTGCTGGATTTGTAGCATTAAGTCCCTTTTTGGACCTTAAGAACTGAAAAGTTCATCTAACTGTGTGATCAGGAGCATTTAGGTGCCGATATGTATATATGCATCATCGTCGTCATCACGTTAGTGCTCAAGAAAGTCACAACTACATGAATCAAACAACAAGATCTATTCAAATGTAATTCTTGAGCTCTGTAGTCGGAATGTTTCACCTGTGCAAAGAACCAAACTAATTCTTTCCTGATTCCAGCTTCAGTGCTAATCTAAGTTCCTGCTGGCTGTGGCGTCATATTTAGGAGACACATATGAAGAAATCTTCCTCATCTTTTCTTTTTATGGAAGCTAATATGTCTATTTCACAAAATGGTAACTGGTCCTTTAATCCTGGAAAATGTTTGTTTTTTTATGTCTTATGGTGAATGAAAACAAACACTTATCTTACCAAATACAGTGTTCAATTAATCCTTACAACACCTGCTGATCATAATCCTTTACGCTACGTAGAAAGCAAACATTGAAAAAGAGGTATAAATAATTAGGCATGCATGTAGTCTGATAGCACAGCAGTACACCTCAGTTACTACCTCATGCTATTATTGTATTTTCTGCAGGCGATTCAATTTAAGCCTTTAGATACCCAGATATCAAAATGCCACATAAAATCAGTTAACGGCTCTCAATACACTTATGTTTGCTTTCATCTCGTGAGTGCAGCTCTCTATGGAATAAATAAGTCGGAGTGCTTATCCCCGGCTGTGAATCTAAGGGCTTTGTTTGGGCAGAGATTACCTGCCAGAGACCAAACCTGATACCACACTTTCACCTCCACAGAGTCTCTCCAAACTCTCAGTGAGAAGAGATTGAACACACATTGGGGCGTATGTTTTTGTAGACATCGCCCGTAGCTTGGAAATCAGGGAATCCATTACAATTTGACTGAAAAAAAACAACCTCAGGCAGTTTTCTGCTTCACTTCAAATAAGAGAATTGACTCTTTGTCCTGTTCCTGGCACTTGTCTGCAAATCAATTTTGTTAAAATATAAATGGAGTTTGTTTGGCAGTGTTTTTTTTTTTTGTCCTGCTCTAGCTGCTCTACTATCTCAGTCTAGAACCGATTTTCATCTGTTCCATTACTGTGTACCCAGCCGTATCTCCTTTTCGGGGTCTGCCTGAAAAACTTAATAGGAAGGCGTCCTTGAGGCGTCCTGGTCAGATACCCGGACCACCTCAGCTGCCTCCGTTCAATGCGAATGGGCAGGGGCTCTACATTCTGCTCCCTCCGGATGTCTGAGCTCCTCCCCTTATATCTGAGGCTGAGTCCAGCCCCCCTACGAAGGAATAGATATCATCTGCTTTTATCCTCAACCTCATTCTTTCGGTCTCTACCCAGAGCTCATAACCAAAGGTGAGGGTTGGAACAAAGACGGACCGGTAAATTGAGAGCTTTGCCTTTCGACTCAGCTCTTTCTTCAACACAACAGATCGATCCAATAACTACTGCTGATTACCGCCTGTCCATCTCCTGCTCCATTTTCCCATCACTCGAGAAATACTTACTTATAATACTCCTTAGCTTGAGGCAGCAACTCACCCCCAACCCGAAAGCAGACAGTCCACCGTTTCCAGGCAGGGGAACATGGCCTCAGAAGTTGAGGCGCTGACTCTCATAAAAGCATAAACCAAAACAGTAAATTCATTTGCAGAAATCCTGTTTTTTATTGAAGATGTAACCATCATTAGCTGAAAGGTAAAAGAGTCCAGAGTGTTTAGAAAAAAAACACAGCTTCAGAAGTGGAAGTCTTTTAAACCTCTTCTTTCTTTCTTTCTTTACCTTCTTTTTCTTTCTTTTAGTCTGTATTTTGTCCGTCTTTCTTTTTTATTTTTAAGTGTAATTCTAAACCCATGAATTTAAATAAATTCAGTTTTGTTGAATGATTGTTTATGTCGATTTAATTTTGAAGCACGCAGTACATGAGTGACAGATAATATGAGATTATCGCTCCAGATAAGTGATCGAGGATGTATCCAGATGGCGTTCAAATTGGTTATTACTATATTCAGACTTCACAAATAGTGGATTACTCAAATGAAATTCTAGAATTTTGCGACAGACTAAAGAGAATCCATGCTAACCTACAGTTTTTCAGTTTATGCATTGAAAGTATCTCTCCCTGAGTATTATTTTTTCTCTCAGACGTCCTTGTTTGGCGCTGAGACAATACACAAAGATGTCCTTGTCTTATCCTTCCCTTTATTCTCTACCCTCCTGTCTTCTCCAGTCGATCCCTCAGCTTTATCATTTCCCCCGACTGACTCTTTTCACGTCCCTTTCTTCCACTTCTGCAGATTCTCTCTGCATCACCATACCCCTCCTCTCTTGCTTTCCTTTCATTTCCCCGCCTCCCCCCACCTCCCTTCAGAGGATGCCTCCCTCAGTCCTTCTCGCCTTCATTTTAGTCCGTGTCTGTTCTGGAAACTGAGGAACCAGGTCGTATTTTTCCTTGTTATGGATGGATCTGTCTTATAAGCAGCTGCGTAGGTGTGAGGCAGGCCGGTCCAAGCTAGTATGTAAAAACACACACACACACACACACACACACACACCCACACTCACACACACACACACACACACACACACGCACACACCCACACTCACACACACACAGCTGATAGTATGTGTATGGATAAAATTAGATGATGAATTCTGCACAGGACACCTGGAAGTAGAATTCACATATTATTTTTTACATCATTGTTATTTTGCAAAGATGTATCCAAGAACCGTCCTCAATCTCATAATGTGAGGTGTGACCGGGATCCATCAGCTGCATCAAAGAGGCCACTTCTTTGAACGTCCGTGGTTTAATACATTGTGGATTTGGGAAATCCTTTCAATGTGAATGTGAATAATGGAATAAAACACCACATAGAAAAAGGACAAAAGAAAATAAAGTTTATTAAATATTCCCCTGATCACTTGCAGAGAAACTCATATAATATGAATTTAAGATCCTAAGGTGAAAATACAGTGTATTATATATATATATATATATATATATATATATATATATATATATATATGGAATCGGGTCCTCTTAAGTCTTATATGAATACGTGTGAGAAATGTTTGAATAAATCTTTGTTTAAGATCACATTTGCTGATTTGCTGTATTTTGAAGTATTTTTGAGTCTTAGTTCTCCCTAATGTTGTAGTTAATGTTTGATTCATGTACGATGTTTGGACCAAACAAGTTGTTTATGCTTGTTCTTTTAAGGAGCCTCGTCTTATCTCTTAAATCAGTGGGATATCCTGTAAGCCTTAATTAACTTATGACAAAGTTATTGTTTGCCTTAGATGGATTATAAATCTAATTAAGATGGGCGAGATTATCATATGACAACACAAATCTTCAAATGACTAAGTATTGTGCAAGTCAGTCCACCTTCATGGATAGTTTTACAATTTTACAATTCATTCAATTCATTCAAGAATGAATTTTACAATTCATTCTTACGATTTCATTATGACATATATAATAAAAGAGAGAGACAGAGAAAAATAATAAGAATATTTTGGGGTTTTGATATTTGAGGTCTGAAAGTTTTGTTTAAGCGTAACAAGGGACTGAAAAGTTCCCTCTTTATTAAGTATCTAATTAGTTTATTCCATTTGAAAACAGGAACATTTTGTGCTTCTAGTGTGGCTGGTTGGATGTTACGTCCCTTTCTTGGTCCTGGTGGTCCTGTAGCGTTACCATGACGCTGTCAGACGACCAGTGGAGACTCTGGACTGACATGCGCCACCGATATGTTGACTTTTGTTCTTAAAGCAATAGTAACTGTAAATCAAACATTTTTTTTTGTTATTGTATTTCTTTTATTTGTGTGTTTGGCACATATTAGGTATAGTATATCGAAGATACACCATTCAGCCATAACATTACACCCACTGCCACTGACTGAAGGCAGACTAACACTGAGTATCTAAGATTGCACTGGTCAGTGGGTGACAGGGGATCATATTGCCCTGAAGTTGCTGCTGGAAGCAGGAAAAAAAGGGTAAAGATCTGAGCAACTTGGTCAAAGCCTAAACGGAGACGGCTAGACCACTGGGTCGGAGTATCTCCAGAACTGCAGGTCTTTTTGATGTGCATTATGACATTCCAAAGTGGTCTCAGGTAGGACAACTGGTGAGCCAGCAACAGGACCATGGGCACCCTAAGGCTCGTTGATGCGTGAGGGTAAGGAAGGCAGGGTTCTCTAATTCTGCAGAAAAGCTACTTTAGAAAAAAAATTCTGAAAATTCATTTTCAGAATTTTGGTACTGATAGAAAGATGTCAGAACTATGAGCGCAATGCAGAGGTTATTGGCAGCAAAAGAAAATAACTTCTCAACATTGGGCAGGTGGTTCTGATATTATGTCTGATTGGTTTACAGAGTTTCAGGCTGTGTTTGATGTTGTCCGATCCGACAGATGAGATACTTTAGTGGAAAGTGATTAAAAAGTTATCCCAATGGTAAACGGCTGGTTTTATTATTGTGGTTGATTGTGCTTGATTAGCGCTTTAAAGGTGCTTGTATTGTGGTGCTTAGGGCGTTGGTGTTGTCCATCAAACACATGATGGACGGTTCGATCTCTGGACCGCCCTGCGGTCTTCGTGTTCTTGAGGCAGAGCGAGGAAGAAAGTCGCTGGAGACGATTAAACAGGTCACGAATAAAACCATGTCAACCTAGACAGAATCTCACTGCCAATGTTTACTCTTTAACAACTCCCATGATGCCACACCACTTCACTCCGTCATCGAGTCGCATCTTTGCTGTCATTAATGTCATTGAAAGACCCCCAGTGACACAGAGTGCGTAAAGTGCTAGATCTTTAAATAATGGATGGACTGCTAGGAGGCCCGTTCTTCTAATCACTCCACATTTGTGCCAAATACCATTAAAGCTAATGACCTTGTGAGTGGAATTGCTCCTGGGTTTTAGTTTAAGACTTTAAATTACACAACCCCCCCACCCCCCCTCACTCTGACGCCTGTAAGAATCATGTCATAGTGGAGCGATCATACTATTAATGTGGTTTGTGTGTTATGTTGTAAAATACCCACAGAGTTCCTTTTCATCTAATTACACGGTAGCATCATGTAGTTTGGATTAATGTACTGTATGTAGAAGGCAGGGATTCCATGCCTCCGCTCTGTTAGCGGTGAACCATAATTATCCAATTACAACTGCAGCGCTGCAAAGAGAATTGATTTCAGCTGCTCCCCTAGAATCTGCCGAAATATCGCCTATGCTCCTGTTTGAGGCTTCTTCCATCCCGTTTTAAACACTCAGGGTTTTCCCAAAGCTGAAGCCCTTCCTGCCTTTTTTTTAAATAATTTTATTTTCATTACGTGAGCATACGTAGACATTTAGATATTAAGACATTTTTCTGTCCAAATATATAAATATAATCACATTGAATTGAATTTGAGTGGAATTGAAATGTTTATTTATACAAAACAGAAAACCAGCAAAGCATAGTGGAAAATAAAATAATAAAAATTTATATCTACATACAATGAAAAGCATCAAGCAAAATAGATAATCAAAGACTAGACTTGGTTCACATATTCGAAAACGAGGGAGAAAAAATGAAAACCTATTTAATCCCCCCACTTCTCCATAAATGACTGATTGTGTTACCATATTATATAATCTTTTTATATGATATTATATAACATATTCTATAATACAATAAATGTATGTAATCTAATATCCAGTATACATCCTATTCAATATGATTATTCATTCATCCATTCATTCATTATCTACATACACATGTTTACATATGTCTGTACGCATAAGTTCATAAAGTCATTCAACAACACTTTTAATTTCTAATTTTAAGAAAAATGTAATGATTATAGTTCATGACCCATATCGCCTTTTTCATTCCGGCAACATTCAAATAATTTCAAAATCATATTGCAACTCCCACATAAACTTTTTTAACTATATTATTCCCCACGCCCTTCCTCCCCACAGTCATCCTGAAAAAAAAAAAATATATATATATTTTTAAACCTACGATTTCCCATCCCCCTAACAGAACTCATACCCACCCTCCCAAACCTGAATATTGAACACACTGACCCTTCTACACACACACCCCACAAACACAAAAGCATTCTCATGCACACACTGAACAAACACACACACACACACACACACACACGCACACAATTTTTGGACTCAGTGCTCAACTATCTGATTTGGTGTCTGACATTTTCGTCCTCCACAGACCTTCATAAATTGGGTACCATAACTTCCGAAAATGTTTTTCCTTATTACTGTCTACCGAGTTTGTCCTTCATATTCAGGTAATAACGGCCCTTTCTTAAAATTTCATTATCATCTTAGGATGGTATTTTTGCTCAGCTGTAATTGTCTTTGTCAGCCTCACATTTACTGCCGACCACCGAGCCTCGCCGCTGGAGCAGAGCTAACCTTTAGAATACCGTTGAAGCCACGCGCTGACACACATGCCGTGGCGTTCACTAGAGCTCCTACACTCCTACATATGTATTTGTCACCTCCTGCTCAGGCTGCATCAGCCAGGCCTCCTCTTTTCTCATGTCGACGACAACTTTGACGGAGGCATCAGCTGAAAGGCCGTCAAAGCAGCGTTGAAACTTCATCCCTGGGCGTTATTTACGGGAGGGTGTGGTGGGTATGTGAGTGTCCGCACACACGGGCTGGCGTCCAGGGAAGCCTTCCATTGGTTTTCACGGATTAAAGTGGCTAAAGTGTCAGGACTTTACAGCTCCTCGCGGTACCTTATCAGCTGTTATTTTGGCAGCAGGAGAGATGAAATAACTTCCTTGGCTGCTGCTGTCTGGGTCTCACTATCTGTCTGCATTTGAAATGAGTCGATCCACACCGCGCCCCTCTGACTCCCTGCTTTTCACCACCTCCACAGCCAGTCTAAAGCTGGAAATATACAGCAAACTCACTAAATGGAAATATCATGTAGACTAGTGCGATTTAATTAGGCGCTCCTGGACACGTAGAAATTTCAATTTGTGCGTTCCCAGACTTTATTGTAGAAATGTACCAGACTTTTTAACTTCTTGCCCATTTAAGTTGCATAGTCTTTCAATTCCTGTTTATCTTGATCCATATAAAACCCAATTTTAGAGCAAAATCCTAGAATTTCTTTAACATTTTTACTAGAGGTGCACCGCTTGCAATTTTCTTGGCCGATACCAATTTTTTTTTCCGTTAAAGTGAAAAATAAATAATGAGCAATGTGTTTTAAGTGCTCTTATTTTGAAGGATTACACTGGAAGTGACAAAGCTGGTCGGCCTTGTGTAATGTGCACGTGTTCCTACTTGTTGAAATGAATGTACCGTCCGTCCTCCTCGCTGTCCGTCCTTAAACCAATTTTTGGACATTACCAAGTGAAAAAAAAACTTTGTAAGTCTCGTTCAGTCCATTTTATGTTATAATTCAAGAACCTCAGGGCTTTTGGCTTGTTCTGAGTTCCCGCTACCCTCAGCCGCTCTGGTAACGCTAGTTTAAGATTAAGTGTGTTATGCCGAACGTTTTCATAGTTCGGCACAACACACTTGTGTTGTGCCGAGTAAGAGATTCCTTACTAAGTCCTTACTATTGATACATATAGAATTCAAAAGAATTCTGCAATTTGGCAATCCACGGTTTGGATCAGAGCAATGCACATTATACATTGTGCTAATATAGAATATTAGAACGTAACGTCCCTCTTTTACTTTCTGAAGTAATAATGGTTTATATCTTGTTGCAGAGTAGCAGTTTGCAGATACACCCTGAGCAGTTCTCTAGTAGTTGAAGGTCATGGAGACTGGAGGAGATGGAGAGCTTGAAAAGCCTCCTGCATCATTTGGCTTCCCTGTAAAATCTACTGATGACAGGTGGTTGACTAAACTGTTACAGTGTGAAGGCTTTATACAAGAGGTGCAGCCGGGAGACTTCCTTTGATATGAGCCGTGATCGGCCGAGTAGCGTCAGTATGGCTGGTTCTGGGCCGGCTACAAAAGTCTCCCTGTTGGACACGTGTGTACGCATGGATTCAGATTAAGTCAAACGAGTTGATTCATACAGCAGTAGTGCTAAGTTATCGTCAGAGAGATGGAAGCACAAATTCTGTCAAATCCATGGAACTTGTCCGATCAGAAGGTGCCACGCCATCACCATCTCGGGATTAGACAAGTTTATCTCTATCGTCCTGTCTAATCTTCATTCTGTGAACGTCGTGCGCTACAATGTCACCGACAACGTGCGTTCTCTTCGACCTTTCTCAGTGCACATTTGAACAACTTCACCTTCCCTGTCCATTATAAAAAGATTATTTTGTTTACTGTATGTGTGTTTCAGACTCCCCAGCAGAAACAGTTGTACAGGGTGGCGAATGTTAGCCACAACCCTGGATGCAAAAGATCGATCTTTGGAGAATCTGTGCAGGAGGTTGGACCTCTGTGGGCTGACATTTGTTTGAGGTGGTCGTTATCCCAGAACGTCCAGCTTACAAGTGTCTTTAATTGTGTCTTATTGGTTACTGCAAATGGCCCCAAGCTGTTACTGTTAGTTTTCGGTGTTATGTACTGAAATCAATTCCATTTGCCTTGGCTGTATAATAATATGATTCATTAGTATGTTAAGATTATCTGTGATTTAAATGTTTGCCAGTAGTGTACTGCCGAAAAGGCAACCCCACACTCCTCCTAGTGCGGCGTGTGATACAGGATCTGATGACGTCAGGGAAGCTATGCCTGCAACGTGATGATGGAACATGTTGTGCTTTGTCAGGGCTGGAGAATGGTGATGTTCTTTTGTGGACCGCTGCCACAGCAGCTGTTTGGTATCAAAACAGGAGGGTTTACTTGTAGATGGAATATCTCACTTGGTAAAGAGAGATTCTAACCCCTAACCCGTATCTGTATACGGCTCTGACATTGAGCATAAACGGGCCTTGAGCTCGTCTAAGCCTGTTGTGACTCCAGCACCATAGAACTATATACCTCTCACACAGACATGAAGTTATTAATATCAGTTTATTCATCTCAATCTTTGAAAAACAAACTAGAAAAAAAGCACTTATTCTATTAAAGGCACACATAATAAGTCACGTGGGTGGCTTTGGTGCCATGGAGGGAAAACGTTTCAAGGATTCGTTGGGTCGGACGGTTTATAGTGAAGAATGACGAAGCAGTCGTAGAACTTTCCATCCAACGTTGAACATCTTTAGAGGCATGTTTTTAGTTTTTTCGTGACATAACATTTTGGAGACGATGGGTTTAACAGCATGTCAGGGCTGAAATAAAGCCCTCCACTCCATGTGGAAAAGAGTACATATACTCTTAACATATAAATGTTAGCTTTGCCTGCGTGGGCAGCCAGAACCGTTGTTTTTTGACAGTTTTTAGTGCATGTATGCACTAAAATGAGAGCTTGACAAGCTTTTTAAAGACATAATTGACTTATTCTTTTTTTCTTAAGAGATTTGTTATTAAACCGCAGGAAACTTGCTGCACCAAAATGGCAATTGACATTTCCTGTGTAATTATGTCTTCTTCCCTGGTGAATTTTTTTATAACATGGCCACCTTTTCCTCCATCAGACATAAAAACAGGAGGAACAAACCACTTTTGTTCTGATGAGAAATTATGTCCCCAAACTGTAGTTTCACTGCTGACCCACAACCAATGCTGCTGAGTGAGATCACAAAGGAATATTTTGGACCATGGTTCCTGCCTTGTCATACTCTCTTTCCTGGTCCTTGTTTGTTACTTGCTTCCTCTCAATACACATTTCCTTCAAGTCGCAAAACACCACATTTTCATTAATTGAGAGATTTGACAGAAGCTAAACATTATGTTTGCAGTGTTTGTTCCTCAGCCGTCATTTGTTATAATTGGTCCCACATTTCCATGTCATTTTTAATGATGGGCTGAGAGGATGGGATGCATTTTATTTTAAAGTTGGTTGCGTTTGAAGTCACTTCAAAGAATCTTCTTGGCGTTTGGGGTGACGATAGCCCGATGCATTTTGGGTATATGATTGATTTCTTTCAAGTGATTGCCATATTAGATCCCAGCGCTCCATCAATTGTTATTATTAAGGTTCTCCTCTGATTCGCAGTGAGGCTGGGGGACACAAAAGACACCCATTTATTATTAAATTGTCAAAACAGAGGCAGCAGAGGTTAAGAGCTTGGCTTTTAGCCTCTTGTGAAAGTCAAGCCGTAAAAAAAACACAAACCCCCAGTCTGTTTATCGTTTATGCTGCTTTGCCTTTTGAGAGAGATTGGTCCATGTAGCGAGAACTTTTTGGCTGGATTCCACTTAGTGACCAAACAGCTTGTCTGTTTTAACTCCTCTTATGTATATATATATATATATATATATATATATATATATATATGGACTGTAAAGGTGTTTGAATGTTTAACCAACAGATAATCAGCTCCACATGTCTCAGCTCTGGTTTTCCTTGCATGAGGTTGGGCTATTGTCTCTCAGCTCATTAACACTTTTTCAAAAAGCTGAAACTTCTTATAAACCTTTTCTGTGAATTCACATTCCTGATAATTCCAAAGATTTAGTTAAAGTTCATTATGGCCAGAAATTGGGTTAATGGATAAAAGATTAATATTGTAGAGAGGAAATACTCTGGTACATTGTTTATTTATCTCAAAATGACACTTCCTTATCAAGAACCCTCTTTTTATCAAACAGAAAACCTTTAAGTTTATTTTTTAATAATAAACCTGATAAAAAGAAAAAAGAAAATATATATATATTTACAATTCATATGCAAATGGTGGATTAAATATAAAAAAATATTGTGGCTATGATTTTATCTCTGAAAGCATCTCGGATAAATAAAATGTATTATAGTATGCTGTGGAGATCCAGTCAAAACCCACTTTTCTGAGCACTGAGTTTTTTTGTTTTTTTTTGCGAGATAGCAGATTGTTTCTCTTTCTTCTTTCAATGAAAATCCCAGCAGGGACATTAGATAATATTTCCTCTTTTTTTAAAGATGCATTGAAGGCTTGGTTGACTTTCGAGTATTACCCATCAGACTCCCAAGATGATTTTCAAAATCAAGTAATACTGTTGAATTGTTCATAGATGGAAAGCCATTTTTATGGGAAACTGTGTAGAAAACTGGGATTTCTTTGCATGAATGATATCCTGCATTGCACGGGGGATTTTCTTTCATACAGTCAATTCTGCCAGAAGTTTGGTCATTTGCAATAATTGAATTTTTTCTCAGCCATCCCTCTCACTTGGAAAAGGAAAACAAATAACAGTGAATACAGACATCCGGTTTGGTTAACCTCTTATAAGATCTCAGAAATGGCTATCCAAAAACAAAGATAAATAAAATAGTTTATAATATTTTAACAGGGCTTACTGACTTTCCACATACTGGCTGTTCCTTCTTGGAAGATCAATCAGTCTCTTTGGTTCCATGGAAACAATTATTTTGGACTATATATATAAAACATCAATAGATACATATTTAAGAAGTTTCAAAAAAAGATTTTTTTTAAAACTATTGCTATGAAAGAACAGCTATACATCTATAACCTAGAAAATAAACATCATCATGTAGATTCTGTAATGAGGAAGAGGAAGACCAGATGCATTCGTTTTTTTTACTGCTCATATGTCGTATGTTTGTGGACTGATATTCAAACAAGTTTAGGCCATGAAGATTTTGTTGGCGGTTCTGGATGAAGACTGACCCCAGATAATCAACATAATTATTCTTATAGGCAAGATCTTTGTAAAAAAAAAAAGAAAAGCTGGACAATTCTGTCTTGCTTTTGGTATTTTTATACCTTTTTTGATTATCTAATGTGAAAAAGTGGATGAAAACAACATATTAAGAAAGAAAGAAAGAAAGACAGACTTGACTTTCAACACACTTTAGTGAACATTGAACATCAGCACAATGAGAGAAAACAGATAAAAACAGCGAACATTCAACATTAGCACAAAGGTCAGTTTGTTGACACTCTCAACGTCACGTAACCGTCAAACTAAAAGTTTGGATCAGGGATGTATCCTCCTCCAGAGAGCAGAAGATATTCCTGACAGCCCACACTGCTGCGAAGACGATCACGTTGTCAGTCAGTCTATGGAATGTGTGTTCCACTCTCCATCAGCCTGCAATCACTCTTTTAAAGTGGAGCAGAAGATAGAGACTCAGGTTCTTTCTGCTCTTCCAAGTTGCCAGTTTGGCACAGGCAAAGATGACATGAATCAAAACCAACGCCGACCTTCACTTTTCTCTGTGTATATTATGATCCAAAGACAAAGAAGGGTAGAGAGAAAACCTCAACCAGAGCCTCCACCCACTGCTTAAGCATGTCAAGAGATCCATCAGTCTCGGGCACGACATCACGAGGTGTCCAGAAATCTCAGATTGAGAGCAAAACCAGCAGCCCCCCCCCACATACTCAGGTCCAGGTGAGTTCTGTGCCTGCCGGTAGCCAGAGCCACATGTGGAATCCTCCGCTGGAGGTCAGCCATCTGTTTTCAACATTTTTTCAACACTTGATTTCGGTGGTTTTTGCCTTTTTCAATATAGAAGCTGTAAATGCAGCGTGAACAATTAAATGGCATGTTTTTTCTGCTGGTTCTTCGTCTAGAGAAGAACAAACAGTTTCAATTATTAAATAATTATTTAATTCAATAAATAAATAATAATAGTAAACAGACGGAACATCATGCACTTACTTTTACATCCTCATGCTAAAACATTGTGTGGTTACCTGATAAGGCCTCATTGATATTGTCAGTCATCAACTCCCTGTGTTCTCCCTGTGTTAATAGGTAACAGTACCTGGTTACTGGTCTGAGAGACCCAGCTGCTAATACTCATGGACTTTTTAAATTGATGCAGAGAAGATAAACGGCGGACTGATTTGACGGACATTTTCAGAGGTATCAGTTTGTATAAATATCGTGCAGCATCCTCAGCAGTAGCTGCAGGCTGGACACCTTCCTTATCTCTCTCCTCCACCTTGTCTTGGTCCTTATCAGGTAATGCTAGCATTTTAACACCACCTGTCCTGGGTGTACTCAGTTCAAAAGCACCTCATTTGGAGATTTTGAGTTTCCACATGTGGACGTTTATGGAGTAAAAATCAATCCACTATGATACGTCTAGTCTGACCTACTAGATGCATCATATGAAGTAGGCTAAGTGAACCTACCACATTAATAACAATATATCGTGCTCTGGCTGACAGGAAGTGGATGTAAGGCACCAGTTAACCCAATCATATCATCTGTATTTGCTTTTTTTATGCTAAAACATCAGTTTGATTTATGTAAAAAAAACATATAAATGTTGAAGGTATGAATAATATACCACGTAAACATTCACCCTATCTTAAAATCTGATGGTGTTTATAATCATCTCTAAGCTGCAGCCTTCAATCCTCCTTTTGTTGAAAAAACCAACATGCGCTTCACTGCTTGCGTTGTTTCCATGTCGTGCAGCGGAAACATCCGTCCTCAAAAACTGCCATCTTTCCTGTGTAATTGCTGACGTGTATGAGCCGCTCTATCACCGGGAATCGTGTGAATGCCCTTCACTTCTGCAGGATAAAACACAGCTGTCGCTGGATCTTCCTAATTAGAGTGATCAGTGACACCCGCTGCCAAAAAAACTCTTGCTCCGTTTGATATGCAGACATGAAGGAGATAAAAGGTGAAACCGTGATCCATTCAGTTTGAATTTGGCTTTACTTGTGTGGTTGGGAAAATACGCTTAAGCATTGTTGGATTGTTTTTATGTTGTTTGATAAGACCGACTGGGGAAATCTTGGCAGGGAAATGAAGTGAGTAACGCCGCCCCCCCAACCCTTCTTTTACAATCAGCATGCCTTTGAACTAAGCTCTTAAATCTTAAATCAAATCTGCTCAGCTGTGTCTTCTTAGAGGCAAACTGTAGTCGCCAAATGGATGTTTGTTCTTTTTTCCATCACCTGTTGAACAATACATTGTGGTCACATCAGATAAAAATGGTCCGAAAACAACATATTCTACTTTCTACTCTACTAATCTTAAACCCTGGGATATGGGGGGTTTGATTTGGCCATAAATTGAAGTTTTAGTTATTACCAGTACTGTTGATATTTATATTTGTCACTGGATAACTCCATGTGAACATTTTCATGTTTGCAATCACTGATTTACACCACATGTAAGACGTGATTGGAGATAGGAGTGAGTCACAACACTTTTAACATGTCCATTTGTAATATTCTTGCCTGATGATTGCAACAGAACCAGGAACTGGAGGTAAATACTTTCTGTAGGACTGCTTCGACAAACCTGAAAGCACGGACTCCTCTGACGAGGGAACGTTATTCATGGGCCGACATCTGAGCTGAACAGGATGCTTCTCATGATCCTCACCTCGGGAATCAAAATTGTGGAGACAGAATAATGTGATGGATGGGACTTGCTTAATGATACCTTTCGATTTCTTTGAGATATTCCATATTCCATACTCCACCCATAATATTCAAAACGTCAAATATTACCTAATTTAACAAGGCCTATGCCGTCGTACCAGACAACAAGGGTATATCCCCGAAAAGCCTTCAACCCTGTGTGTTGTTCAAGGGGTCCCCCTGATAGAACTCCTCAAATAAAACATTAAGTTATCAACAGTATTTTTTGTAAAATGCTCCACAAAGTAAGTAGAGTAAATAACTTCTTTTTTTTTTATCCTTTCTATGTGTTGTCCTTGTGTGCTTCATGTATTCTCCTTGTTTCTCTTTGTGTCTCTCTTTTCTCTGTTGTCTTCCTCCTCCTCTCCGCCAGTGTGATTGTAATCATGTCTACCTGTGTTCTCCTTCCAGCTGTGTCTCATTGTCTCCTCATCTCAGTGTACACAGTCTGTTCTCCCCTGGCCTCATGTGCCGGTTCGTCGTTGATGTGGCGTCCTCACACGTCCCAGACATTCCTTTCCCCAGCGTTTCCTAGTGGACGTTTTCGTTGTTCATGTATTAAGATTCCTGGATACTGACCTTGCCCGTCATTTTGTATTTCCTGCTTTGTTGGACTCTTGACTTTGGTGTGTTTAATATCATATGATCCTTGGATTTTTTGAATTTGGATTTTTATTTATTAAATCTTAAAAAACTGCACCTGTTCTGCCGCCGCCGCTGTGTCTCGGCACCTGGGTCTTACACCTTGCTCCTGCCTCAGTTTTGACAGAATGTTATCAGTTGAAAAATACAAGATGAGACAGAAGTTGCGAGAGAAAAGCTGAAAGGAAATTGTCTGGATTTCCTCGATTTCCAGTGTGAGTTCTTCTGAGATGTTAACATTTCACAGGTGATGGCTTTTTATACACATCAACTTTCACACACACACCAATACTCTCATTTGAAATGATTTGTTTTCAGCTCTCAAGCCTTCTTGTCAGCTCTGAGTCGCTCTCTGAATGACATCCTTCAACATTTTCTAAAGAACCAAATACTAGGAACTGGTCAGAGAGTGCAACAGCACTTGTATTTGCTGGCCGTTCATAAATTCGGACACTAAAATCCCTTAGTGAAAAAAGGGCTGCGGTGAAGAAGAGCCACCGAAGACGTCCAGGAGGCTGCTGAAAAGGGCTCAAAGCGGATTGTTTGTCCATTGGGGTGAATCCGGTTGGGTGGTCCTTGTGCAGTTGTATGATGAAACGCCATGTGACCCTGATCTTCATCACTGAAGATGTGTCCGACTAGCACGATAATATGCTTTTCAGAATGACTGATCCCGATGCTTTACACCACTGCAAAGAAGGGAGAAAAATGAATAACTTCAAAAGCCACCTATGCTAACTAGAACGACTCCAGCGTACGAAACACACTCGTTATCGTCCTCCTGCCACTGAACTAACCAAACACTTCTGCCACATGTGCAACTCCAACAGATTAAAGCACCGTTTCCTCACAAAAAGAGCAACTTTCTTTAAAAAGGAGGCCTCCAAAACACATAAATGTGTAAAACTGTGTAGATTTATTTGAAAGGGACAGATGGCTGTGTATTGGATGGAAAACAGGGCTTGGTAATTAAGTAGGGTTCTTGTATGCAACATTGCCTCGTGTCTGCCCACTAACCATGAAGCATACGGGGTGTCTCATCTGTCTCACCACGCTAAGACAGCAGCAGTAACAGGGCTGTCATCATCCAATCCAGCTCCAGTGTAGCCTCTGCTGGGATTTCTAGTTGTATACTTTTGCACTACATAAAGCCAACCTTCATGACAATAAATAGTTCAGTGCAGCATATCCTTCATTATTATTCCTCTCTTTTCCCAGATCCTTATCACCTTCCCCAAAATTGTCTTCCTCCGCGACACATAAAGAAGGAAAATGAATTGGAACAGCAATTTAAATCCTCATGTATAAATAGAATTCTAAGAAGAAACATTGAAACACGTTAATAAGCAATATATGTGTATAGGTATGTATGTATGTAGGTATATATGTATGTAGGTATACATGTATGTAGGTTTATATGTATGTAGGCTATCTAGTACTACACAAATTGGTCCCACTCACTTAAGTGAGCTCAGACATTGTTCAGAGACAGCATGTTTGGAATGAATTGGTAATAACCATAATGCAATAAGCCATCAAGTAACACTGAGAACGAACTCTGCCGCAATTTAATAACCAGACAAACATTTCAATAGTGCACCGCTGTCTACTCATGCAGAATCCTAAAACAAACACCCAACACATAACTGCAATACAGCTCTGATCAAGTTACAGAATAATATAATATATATCAGTAGACATTTTTGATTCATTGACCTACTTCAAACAGATTCTTCTCTTCATCCAGTGATACATCATCTTCATCTGTGTGTTACTGAATTTTTCTGGCAGGAGATGCATATCCAGATTTGACAACCACACAAAATCCATCACACTCTGACAAGGACAGAGCTGTGCTTTTCCCCAGTATTAAATATGCACACATTTTTATTGTTTCAAGGGGGTTCAGTGGGCCTGTGACACTACACTATTTACTGTGTTCATTTCTACTTCCTGATTTCATAGAAGATATAGTTATTTTCACGAGACTTTTATTAAAACCAGTGTTTAACTATTATTTTACCTACATGATCCTCAATGGTCTCGATATTTACATGATCCTATTGTTGTCTGAAGTTGTTTCACAAAGGGTCTTTGGCTATCATGTGACACAGGAATGACATGAGGCACTTAGAAGATTCTCATTCACTCATAAAAGCATGTGGATGAACTGATCTGGGTCGTTGGTTTTGTATACATCAAATCTCAACAGTTGACCAGACACGGATTAAATCAGCCAATTAGAAATCGCTGCCTATTAATGAGGCGGTCCAGGATTTTAAACTTGAAACTTCTGCCATAATTTCATATTATTTCAAATAAAAAATGTCAAATCTTAGAAGTCCCATTTTCCATTGTCTCTTGTTTGAGCCCAGGTTTGTCACATTTCAGTTTCTCTCTCTCTCTCTCTCTCGCTCTCTCTCTCTCTCTCTCTCTCCCTCTCTCTCTCTCTCTCTCTCTCTCTCTGTCTCTCACAGCCCATTATTCTCTCTTCAAGGCATTAAAGGTGGCAGGTTAGAAGAATGCACTCATTTCATCCATTTTTCGTCTTAACTCCTATTTTTGACTACAAGTCCTGGTTTATATTGGGATTAAGTGCTGCTGCTCGTTCATCTTCTTGATGTTATGCAACACTATGTGCTTTTATTTCTCTGCTCTGAACCCGGTTTGTAGGTGAATTTATTAACTTATAAGTCTGTAATAACCTGTGGTTACAAAAGGAAATTTGATCTTGTGCGTTAACACACGCACACACGCACATACACACACACACCCACACACACACACACACACACACACACCAGTGCACGCTGACACAAGTAGGATCTCTCTTCTACATCTAGGCATTCCTTCCAAACGTCTTTATTTTGTGTAACAATTCTCCAATCCCAGCCGGTATTGGGCGAGAGGTAGGGTCCATAGTGGCCAGTTCGATTGACTTAAAGTCAATCGAACTTGACCAATCTTATTGTTCATTTTGAGTTATTAATTCACTTAATGCACAGTATATGACATGTTTGAATGCGGGAGGAGAGTAGAATATGCAGAGGGAACCCACGCAAACACAGGCAGAAGCTGCAACGTCCTTGAAAGTAGTAACTGATTTCTTAATGCCCAAAATGTAAGTTAATATAGGCTGTTCCATCTCAGTCTGTTGGCCTGGCTAAGGGTTTTGTTATCCTGGTGGTCCTTCAGGCCCGTACAATGGTAGGGGAAACCCTGGACTTGGATGCAATGGCAGAACTAAATCTACATCTGTGCAAAACAAAAGTGAGATCCCAAGATGGCTCAGAAACTCATGTGTTTTATCCTGCCTGCTGGTGAAATAAGAGCTTGTTTTGTGTACTGGAATTACTTCATGCTGTTGTTGATTTGGTTCAATGTAGAATATAGAGGCAAATGTGCCATATTTACAGGTATTTGTATCAGCAGCGACAAAGACTGTAGAATCTTTGTCTCAAAAGATCCTACAGTGTGAAAACTTTTGGAAAAATTATGTTCACCCTTCTATGTATGTTCTTATCCAGGTCCCAGGATCCCCGCATGATGTCCAAACAAATGGGGGAACAGTTCTCCAGCACCACCGTCAGCGAAGCCTCCACAGGCGTGACCTCCTCCACTGTGGACAGCACCTCTGCTTCCAAGGTCAGTCTGATCCTCTCACTGGATCCTTTGTATGCTTGTATTTGAATATCATGATGGCGGTGTGTGGGCACTACGGATGTTTTCCTAATTCCATTGTTAAGGTTTGATTTTCCTTATAATGAAATAACAGCATATTAGTCTTCTGTTTGAAAACTCTTTGTTCAGATCATTTTAGCTATTTGAATTTTTTTCCCACATTATGTGGTCACGGCTTTAAGGAGTGATGAGAGCAATAAATTCATCCTAATCAATCATCTGTTAACTCCGTTCAAACTGCCATGTAGTTTTTGGAGTGAATCCATGTGATAAATTGCCTACAAAATAAAGAACTTAAATTTAACCAGTCAATCAATCACTGAGTTTGAGCGCAGAGTTAAAGCCGTATTAGTTATATAAAATCATAGTTAAAGCTCCAAAGGTTTTTCTAATATCATTTCATATCAACAGAGTACATATTTTTCTATAATTTATCTTTACACATGTTCAGATGTCGAAAGTTGTGTAAAGTTGTTTAAATTGTCAAGTTATTCTTTCATGTTGAAGAACAACTTGTCCTAATAAAAACGCCTGTAACCCATAAGCTTAAAAAACATTACTCAGTCTAATTGAACAAATATACACAAGGCAAACTGAAAATGCAGAGGACATGTTGGTGTGGTTTTACAGATTGCACAGCACAGAGCTTCTTTGTAGCACTAATTATTCTGTCAAGTGGACTTGGCGTCGTTACTCTGCCTTATAATGAGCATTTGTGTTTTCCTGCCTCTGAGATGGCGATGGAGGTTGTAAGAGAGGTGAATCTGACATCTTGATGGCATATTATATGTGTGGCCTCGACTGTAAGACTTTAAAAGGATGGAACCTTTATAATTGTGGCCAGTGAGAATAATCCACCTGCATACAGGGATGTTATCTTGAGGCGGAGCTGACACACACATTAAACCGCCAGCAGATAGCAGTTTGGCCCAAAAATGCTGAAAACATTTTAAAATGGAAAAATATTGACTACATAGAATGATAACGATAAAAAAAGGGGGTTAAATAGAATGTCTTACTGTTCAAAAAACTAATAAAATCTAGATCTTTGTCGGATCAGTAACTTATTATTCCAAAAGCACATTGGTTACGTTTTTGTCATCTCTCAACATTTCTTATGGAAGATAAAAATAAATGAGGTCAATGCCAATGCCGGTTGTAGTGTGGCTGGGTCCCTGTTGCAGGGTTTCAGACTCTAGTCATGAGGCCGTCAAGATTCCCTTTACAAATGACATACTGTCATGTTAATCTGTCTCATAAACATATTACTCTTCTTCCATTGTAAAAGATGCTGAAACTGGAAGATTCTAAGCTATTGATCACAATGTAGTTTTTACGATAAATTAAATGATTGACATGAACTCCCTCTGAGATGTGTAATCTATCGATGTCTTTCTATGCACTATAGAAAGACATCGATGACACAACTGTAGCCACATTTACACAGTGGCTACAGTTGTTAAATTTATAGGCCACTTAGATTTGAACCCAAATATTTCGGTTGGGTGTGTGGTAGAATATGTTTAGACACCATTTTCTTGCAGAATGGGAAATCTCCTAACAAACATATTGTGAAAGACTGCAGTTGGTGACTGCAGTCAGCAACAAAGGTTGGTTGATGCTCACCAAGTTGAGAAAAACATCTATTCCAACTGGTGAATAGTTACGACCCTGCCATGCCTTTATTGGAATAACTGGCAGATAAAACCTCTGTGACTCATTCTCTCTCTCTGCATTTACTCTCTACCTCTCACTCACTTGCATACATGCATATAAACAGCCTTCTAGTGGCATGAAATCTCTTCCTGTCTTAACAACAGGTGCTAAAGGAGCAGAATATAAAATGTTTCATGGGGTACGGTACAAAGATGACAGGGTATCCATCACAGCAGACCATGACCATTCCCTCACCTATTGTTTGTGCCGGCCTGCAGGCCTCCCAGGTGCACTGGCTCATCACTCCCTGTAATCGAAGTGCAGGAAAAATTCTGTCGAAGCCAGATTCTGACAAGAAAAGCTCTTAACAAAAGAATGTTGGCTCAGTGGAGAGATGAATAATTCGTGCCACCTTGCCTTTCTCATATCTTGAATAAGTCATTTTCATTCTGCCTCTGACAAAACATCAGAGGGAGAGAAAATATCTCCTATGAATTTTGTGTCAAAATGCTCCTGTGAGTACCTATGTTCTCTTGTTGCTGGATGTATACTTGGTTATTATGTGTGCACAACTACTCTGGGATCATTTCTTTGTTTCGCAGTTTTCTAAACGTCATCACTGCCCTGTCTCAGTGTTTGAAAATTCTCAAACTCTTTAACTTCAGCGGCCTCTATTAGCAGGAAAACCAACACAAACTTAACTTTTTCAGGCATCCAAGCTCCCTCTTGAAGTATGAGCTCTGCACCTAATTTCTAAGACTGAGCCCAGCTACCCAACAAAGGAAGCAAATTTCAACCGCATCCTTGACCTCATTCTTTCGGTCACCACCCAGAGCTGATGACTATAGGTGAAGGTTGGAATGTTGATGGACCGGTAAATTGAGAGTTTGCCTGACGACTCACCTTTCTTCACTACAATGACTCGATGCAACATGCAATGAGGTAGCAACTCACCCCCTACCCAGAGGGGAGAGTCCAATATTTTGGGGAGGGAACCATGGTCACAGATTTGTACGTACTGACTTTCATACCAGCCGCCTCACTTTCAGCTGCAAATTGCTCCAGTGCACGCTGTAGATCATGGACTGACTGAAGCCAACAGAACTACAGCATCTACAAACAGAAAAGATGCAATTCTGACCTCCCAAAATCAAACACTCTCCTAACCTCAACTGCGCCTTGAGATCCTGTCCATGAATATCAAGAACAGATTTGAAGACAAGGGCCGACGTTGGTGCTTTTCCATGCCACTGAAAACATGTCTGACTTTCTGCCAAGGATACGAATGGAACTCTCACTTTTACGTCTACAGGGACTGTATAGCTTGTATAATGGCCCTGGAACCACATACTTCAACAGTACCCCCAATAGCACTCCCTGGGGTACACAGTCATGGGCCCTCTCCAAATCCACAGAACAAATGTAGACTGGGTGGGCAAATTCCCATGCCAAATTGTGATATTGTTGGTGTGTAACATGGTGTGCCTGGCTATTGAAATCTATAAATCCTTTATTTTGTAAAACGAACACTTAGTACAGAGAAAAGCAATAAATACTCTCCTGAGAACCTTGAGGAGAATAATGTTGGGTATTTTTATGCCTCTCCACTTAGCGGTCAACTGTGCAGGGAATAAAGAAGAGAGTGCGTCAGAGTGGCCTGGATGGAGAAGAGATTCAAAGGTGGTTTGTGACAGGAAGAGCCCAGAGAGAGTGAAAGTGAAGGTTCGTGAGATTGTAGTGAGACCAGCTATGGTGTACGGATTGGAGACAGTGGTGTTAAAAAAGAGAAGTAGGATGCTGGATGTGGTGGAGCTGAGGTTTGGTGATGGCATCAGGAAGAAGCACATCAGAGGTACGGTACCTCTTGGACGGATTGGTGATAAGGGGAGGGAGGTAAGGTAAAGGCATGAGCTAATTTTGTTGTGCAAATCTGCAATGACAATTAAAGGCAGTATGCCAGGCAGGAGCAAAGGAGGAATGCTACATGGATGTCATGAGAGAGCACTGGAGGAGTGATGGACAAGGCTGCAGAGCGAAATTGATAAGGTTAAATCCACAGTGGTGATCCCTAATAGTGAACAGCCAAAAGAAGAAGGACAGGAAGAAGAAGGCTTGTATGCCTCTCTGTGGGCCATAGGCATAACTGGAAGGGTTTTTATTTTTTTCAACTTTCTGTTTCCATTCACCCGTAAAGCTAAAAACAGAAATGTTTTCTTTGACTTTTAGAAAACTTCAGCGTTCGAACGACAACATTTCGAAAACAATCCTCGTCCATAATCCATCACAGTAGCTTTGCAGCAACAGTTTGCTGTTGAGGTGTTATTAATCCCAACAGAGTCTACTGCTTAAACAAAACAAGTTGGTAGATAATAAGATAAGAACACAAAGAGCAAAGTGGGGCGGTGACCTCACAGTTATCCGTTTGGGTTTTTCACTCTCGGACCAGTTTTCAAAAGATTGGGTTTTTCCAAGCGCCGAAAACACAGTTGCCATGTAAAGGAAAGGCAAAACCACAAGAAAGGTTCACTGTTTTATGTAAACATATTTGTCAAGTAAATGCACCCTCACCAAGGCCTTGAGAGAATCTCATTGCATTTGGATATTAGTTGTGATAATTTATATCCTAAAGGTCCAAGGTCATCTTCACTGTAACATTTCAAAGTTCTACAAACCACTTACAAAACCCTTTACTTCTGGAACAGGGTTGGTGTCTTTAGCGTTTGATGCCCTCATATCTCTACGGCGTAAAACGAGAATGCGATAATTCTTGTTCCTTGATAAATGATCCGATCAGTTCTTATGTTCTTCTTTGCCTAAATCAATACATTGGTTAACGGTTTCAGCAATGAACATAACTGAGATTTTATTTTTTGGAGGTGCCTTGTTCATAGTGAACACACACTTGATTCATATTTCTAAATGGTAAATGGACCATACTTATAAGGCGCTTTTCTAGCCTACTCAACCTCTCAAAGCAATTGACAACACAAGCTGGCATTCACCCATTAACTCAAACATTCATACAGTGGTTGATGAACTAAAAAGGAAGCACAAACAAAATTCAAGTGCAAGTGGACTAAACGCAGTTATGGCATTATCATGCCAACATACTTGCTAATGTTTTGGTCTAGCGGACCCTAATCACGTCACAAAAGTTGACTGGAGATCAGACAGTTTATAGGGTGGTACCTTTCCCTGGTCACAAAAAAGTTCTATTATCCTGGCTACTATGATAATCCTATGATCCTTCGAGGTTTCAATGGAAGGTACCATGGCTTTGATCCTCTGGTGAGAGCATCTTTTTGAAGTGTCCATGTGACTTGGAGTGGTCTGTAGTCTTTGGTCTTGCAAGATGTAGGTTTTTTGCTTCTTGGTGGGAATATCCATGACAACAGAGTTCATTTTAAACATTTCAATTAACCCACATATGCCTTCCTGCTCGTGATCAGTGTAGTGAATGTCCTACTCCAGTCAGTTGATTCAAATCACTCTGCTGACCCTCAGATGAGTTCACAAGGTTATTTCCTTCATCTTGTGGTTCCTGATCAGTGTAGTAGATTTTGGGTGCCCTCACTTCAGTCAGTTGATGCAAATCCGGCTGTCGCCATCATGTACACACCCTTGGAATATTCATTGGGGTTCATTATCTTGCTCAGGGATGCTTGGACATGATGAATGCAGGGGCAAGGGCTCGAACCACCGACCTTCAGATAAGTGGACGACTACTCTATCAACTGAGCCACAGTCACCCCTGTACTTAACCCTCCCCCTTAAGGGAGAGTAAAGTACCACTCTTATTTAATGATGTCACCCTCCCAGATAACTCATGTCTGGCTAAGGATTTGAGCCAGCAACCTTCAGATCTCATCCGTGCCTTTCTGGACCTCTCAGCTTCTCAGATGGTGAATGTAACAAATAGCTGCTCTGCACACTGAGCCACTCAACCACATGACGGATTGCTTCTCTGCTGCAGGGACCACAGCCTTTTCTGCACAATTACCCTCGGCCCAAAAATAGACCACCTTATCTGGCACACATAAAGATACGGACACAAACGTTTCAAACACGCAAAGACATACACATTCTCTATATTTCCAGAGAAGGGACTCCAATGTGACAGAGAATCTGTTTTTGCATCATGCTTGGTCAACCAGCGTTCCTTTCATTGGTGAATGTGTTTGGATGCCTCCCAGTGCTGCTACCAATCCATACACACATTTATGCAGCCGTCACACCATCTATTTTATTATAATAAGACCTTGACGAGAGAACTTGTGTGTGTGTGTGTGTGTTTGGTGTGTGTGTTTACTGGGCCAGTGGGAGCACTCATTTTCTTTGCAGGTTGCAGAATAGATGATGGTGTGATGAGATTTCATATGCATGGTTTATAAGTATGTTTACTAGGTTATACAGCATAAACACGCACAGACAAATACTGTAAATGAAATACTGTGGATTAAGGTAAGTGTGTCCGACATTTATGCAATTGTCGGAATTACAGCAGACTTGACTGATTGAATTGATTAGTAGTTCCTTCTGCTTAGTGAGTTAAATATGAATTAACCTTCAGTGGCTATATATATATATATATATATATATATATATATATATATATATATATATATATATATATATATATATATTACCACATCCATTATCTGCTGTGTCAGCTTATAAAATGACGATGTAGTTTTGAGTCAATCTATATGCACATATTCACAATCAAACTGTTGCTGAGAACTTTTCAGTTGCACACTATAAGTTAAGCAGTGTCACTCAAAAAACAATCTGCCAGCTGGCCTAGTTTGGCATTAAGTTGTCTGCACAGGTTTGCAATGAAATGAGATCACTGAAGGGACTTGACTATAGTAACACAAAAGGTAACCCTTTTAACTAAAAACTAGATCTGTCAGAAGAAAAACATAATAATCGCATCGCACCTACCTTAATGACTGGCAATTATTTTTAATGAATGGCAATTATTTTAATGAATCACAAGCATCTGTAATAATTGTGAGTTGATCTCTGACAGATGTTGCAGAAATATGATTTTTCTTCACTATTCACACTTGAATATTCTACTGTTTGATATTTATCTGGAATTAGTGATGTCATCCGGTTGCCTTCAACACCTCCAAGGAGCCAAAGTATGATTTTGGATATGAACATATGTTCAACATATGTTCAAATCCAAGAAATAAGCCTCTTTTGAACCTTTTGAAATTCTATATAGAAACATTCAAAATAAAAACCTTTTTAAAAAAAAAGGAAAAAAAGATGTCTTTCACTCAAAATAGACAGAATACAATTAGATCATTAATAGCAATTATTTGTATGATAATTAATCGTTAGGTAAAATTTGAAGATGGTGGCAGCCCAACACAAATCCTTTCTTTTCGTTCCGGTTCTGATATCAACAGGAGTGAATGCTGCAGAACCTTTACAGCTCTATGATACTCCGACACTTTCAATAAATGGGTCAAGTTCTTTGTACAACGTATGCACAATAAAGTACACAATGATTTCATGGCACAATACAGTATTTTTGAAATAATAAAACACCTATTCTATGATTTCTATTGCAAGTGTTCCGGTACAATAATACATCATTCATTGAGTCCTTGTGTTGAGGAGGAATTAGTTAAGATTTAGTTTCTTTCGCAGGGTCTTCATTATTTCACTCTACATGGTGCATTCACTGACTGGGTATGGGTATTGTTAGATTTTCATAGATACCAAGACTGCTTATAGATACTTAAGTTCTGTAATATTTGTTCTGGCTAACTGGCTACATTTGGTTTAGGTCTGAAGAGTTCCCTTCATGCAAGGAATTAGGAGACTATTTATTTAAAAACAGAATTGGTGGATGATACTATTAAAATAATGCCTGTATAAAAGAATACCTTTGTCAAACAACTTCTCTTGCAAACATCAGGAATGAGCCCCAAGTGGTGTCCATTCATAAAAAGTCAGAATGAAACCGTCTGCAGTCAATGAGGTAAAAGAACATAGATGTAAGTACCTCTGTAGGTCGGGATCCAACCATGTTGTCAAACACTTACATCTTTTACATTAATCATCTATGAACCTCTCCGTAGTGAAAACAAACCTTTGTTTTTTACATGCATCGCCAACCTCTAACCTCTTACCCTAATCTCAGAGGAGAATCTCGGCAGTTAGTGATTTGAGTCAAGCTAGCTATTTGGTTAGCATGCCCGGACCAACTGGATGCCGCCCTAGTGAAGAGCTGCAAATTCTTACAATGAAATTGATGACAGACCTGTGACATTCAGCTGCTTTTTTCCCCGGGTCCTTTGCTCTCGTCTAGCACAGGACAATGGACTCTGCTGCCTTACTTTCGCTCGCTGACCAAGCTGTTGTTGCGCTACATTGAAAGAGTGAAGTGATTCTGCTAATGCAGCCAAACATGCTACACATCTTCAGATTTATTTGATTGCTGTATTTATATAAATCTTTCATGGAACGGCTGGTGTTACCCCCAACCAACCACATGTCATACGTTGCATTCGGATTCATTTTTGTTCAATTTTGTGACGTGCTCCCCACGCTTTAGTCTTGCTCTGTCTGTGATTACTGGAGTGGAAAACACAGATTATTGGCGTTTGAGGTGCGTGCTTACATCCCCTGGAGGATAAAAGCCCTTCCCGACTCCCACTGATTCAATTTAGCACCAACAGTTTGAGAATGTCAGGTACATCTCTGAAGGCCAGTACTCTGACATTGGTTGAAATGGTTGACTGAAAAATTACAACATGTCTCAGAAGCACAACTGCTGTTGAATCTCAAAGGCAGATCAAAATGAGCTACAATGAGATCCATATCTGCTACAGAGTCTTTCCAGCTGATGTCTCCTGATTTTCTGTTCTACTATCTGATCCACGGAGGCTTTGTCAGTTTCTGAAAAAATTCCATGGCAACCACGGCTGACGTTGTAATCGAGGTCCAGGGGTAAATTGGCTGTGCTCAAATAATGGATGTAATTATGTGGGAACTGGAGCAGAAAAAGAGGGGTACCGGAGAAAAACTATAGTCCCAGTGTGAAGGTTTATTCAGTCTTTTCAAAGGCTGAATTGTAAGATCATACACAGATTGCCCGTTTCCGTTTCCTAATGTAAGTGCATTTCAAATTTCAAATTTCAAATTTACTGCCTCTACAAAACTAAAAAATTCTTAAGGTCTGGTTGGCTTATCTGTTAGGATGCTGACATTCTAAGAGCTGATTGACAGAATTGTCATCTTTCCGTTGACTATTCATACAAACAATCCATATTCTTGACTTCATTGAAGGCATAATTGTCATTTATAACATCTTCAGCTCCTTGCAGTGGACTAATGCGATGCTGTCTCATGAAAGCCTTCTGTATTTGTCTCCATGTGTTTCAGGGCTCCAGGTCCGGTGGCAAGATGCACAGCTTCGGCAAGAGAGAGCAGTCTATTAAGAGGAATCCAAACGTCCCAGTGGTGGTTCGAGGGTGGCTGTACAAACAGGTTAGTAACCGCTACCGCCACACGCCCCATACAAAAAAACACCCACATACGTTTATTCTGTCAAACACACAAATGGAGAATGTATTTTGATTGGGTTTGGCACCAATAGGACGTTTCTCCACCTGTCGCTCAGTCAACTTCTTGAGGAAACTTTGAGGAAAAAATAATCAAATATCCAAAATAATTTTATACTTATACTACGTTCATACTGGCAGTCAATTCCGATTTCTTCTTAAATTATATATTTTTTGGTGTAGCTGTTCATATTACTGATAAAATGTGTCCTATATCAAACTCCAGTACGAACAGTTCACAGCCCTGAACAGACCCGCTTGAGCAAAATAATAATTACAAAGATGTCACATGTAGCATGTCGTCAACACGGAAGGAACGTATAAGACGCTAAAGTTACTTTGAAAACCTTTATTTATAGTGAAAGTAGTTATAGTGATGTTTATAGTGTTTAACGTGTTTATAACGATGTTTATGGGATTAATAGTGATGTTTATAGTGTTTATAGTTTTTATAGGGATGTTTATGGGGTTTATAGTATTTATAATGATGGTTAAGGTGTTTATAATGTTCATAGTGATGTTTATGGCTTTTATAGAGGTATGGTGTTTATAGTGGTTATAGTGATGTTTTGGTGTTTTATTGTGTTTATACTGATGTTTCTGTGTTTAATTAGTTTATAGTGATGTTCTGGTCTTTATAGTGATGTTTATGATGTTTATAGTTATATTATATTGTTTATAGTGGTTTTAGTGACGTTTTTGGTGTTTATAGTGATGTATTGGTTGTTAATAGTGTTTATAGTGTTTATAGTGATGTTTATAGTGATATGGTGGTTTTAGTTATGTTTTAGGTGTTTATAGTGAAGTTTTGGTGTTTACAGTGATATTTCTAGTGTTTAAAGTTACGTTTATAGTGTATGTAGTGATGATTTGGTGTTTATAGTGATATGTATGGTGTTTATAGTGTTTATAGTGATGTTTATAGTGTTTATAGTGATGTTTATAGTGTTTATGGTGGTTTTGGAGATGTTTTGATGTTTATAATGTTTATAGTGATGTTTATACTGTGTATAGTGTTTATAGTTATGTTTTAGTGTTTATAGTGTTTATTGTGATATTTAGGGTGTTTAATGTGTTTTTTGAAGTGAAATAGTTTGTTTAGTGATGTTTTGGTGTTTACAGTGTTAAATGTGTTTATAGTGATGTTTATGGTGTTTGTAGCGCGCTTTATTATGTTAATGATATTTATAGTGTTTAAAATGATGTTTATGGGGTTTAATGTGTTTTTCATAATGTTTATAGTGATATTTAGGGCGTTTAACGTGTTTTTCGTAGTGAAAGTGTTTGTGTAGTGATGTGTTTTCGAATGAAAAATGATTTCTTTCACGTTAATCGTCCCTTTTTTTTTGCTCCTCTTCTAGCAGTGCTGGATACACAGGCTAAAATGCCAGGAGGTTGTCTCAATCAATTGAAGAATTTCCTTTTTCAGAAGCTGAGAACCACGATTTAAAAGATTAACAAGAAAAGCTTACTGAGCCATTTTCTGTCGGATAACCTGTTTTAAACTTTATACTAAGCTGTCATTCATGTCATTAGAGTGAATATGATAGCTCTTCAAATATCTGAATGAACAGCTTTGCTGGAATAAAGTTAGGCGTCTATCATTATTACTTGAACTGTATCATTTCTGTCAGACGATTTCTCTCGTGTAAACAACAAATCTGCTATCGCATAGCATATCTATGACATTAATGAATCAATCAGAAAGCATTACAGTATCATCCTCTTTATAGAAGTGAGAGCCAGCCGGCTCTATTTATCACGTTACAGGGAGGGGCTCCAGCTCCAGCTCCGGCTCCAGCATGCCTGGTCCTGGAACATCTCCTCCAGTGGCCTAGTTTTAGTTTTTACTGCATCTGTTGTATTTATTTATTTATTTTTGGTGATGTGCAATGTAGAGCACCTGCTTTTCATCGCAGGCAGGCCATTACCGGAGACTGTTTGCTCTTGCTGTAATACTTCAAATATCTAAACTTGGCATCCTCTCTATGGAGAACGCTTGGCTTCAGCTCAATACAAACAGTGTGCGATGTTACTGCAAAGCAATTATGTTTTAATGCACACACAGAGACGCACACTGAGAAATAAGCCCAGGCAGGGCTGCACACATGCCACAGCACACGCTCACTTATTGCTGTGCAATTTAATTGGAAATGATAAATAAATGTTCACATTTTCAACACACCATCTCACACCGTTACTGTCAGACGGTCACATAGTTGTCCCAGGAAGATGTATACGTCTGTCATTGAGGTCACTTCATGCCTTTTTCCTCCCCTTAAGACCATTTATCATGGGAGCATGAATGCTAGAATTAGCAGTAGAGAGGCCATGACGGGCCCAGTGAGCTTGTGAACGAAGACAAACGATCACTCCCTCCCTCCCACCCCTGTTCTCTTGTTTCATCTGGTCATGTCCGCCTCATTTTTGCTTTCATTACTTTTGGGTCTTCTGAGTCTGCTGTCCCTTGGTAGGTGTCTCTAACGGTAACTCACCCCTCGTCCTTTTCATTACCTCTGCGCTGTAAAACCTCCACGTACTGCATATTGTGTCTTTCCTCCAGTCTGTGCTACATTCTGGCTGACTGCTCGTTCATTCATCACCCTCTACCTCTGTCTCCGCAGGACAGTTCTGGGATGCGGCTTTGGAAGAGGAAGTGGTTCGTTTTGGCAGATTACTGTCTGTTCTACTATAAAGGTGAGTGAGGAAAAAATGTCTCCCTGCGACATAAACGGGACAACTTCTCTCAAAACACTAGTTGATGTGAGGAAGGATATTAGCTATACCTATGAAATGTTAATATGCTGTTTATTTTATTGGATGACTTTGTATTTCACCTGTGCCTCAATGATGTTTGTGGAAAATTGAAACACCTGAGTTCAAAAATGTTTGTGTAACTTTGCCCAGTATTATAGCTGTGAAATAATCTCACAGCTATTAGCACATCTACGGTTGCTTTCACATCTACCTAGTTCTGACGCCAGTTTGATCCGGACCGCCTGTAAATGCTACCATGGAGCAAGGTCCGAATCAAATATTTGATCTTTGGCAACTCTGGTCTGCTGTCAGTCCAGATCAAACTGAATCATGGTTCAGTCCGTGTGCCTTTTATGTATGGCGCAGCAATAACCAGTTACAGGAAGTTATAATAATCTACATTCACCGATAAACAAAAGGAGAAGAAGAACAAACAGAAGGAAGACCGAGTTATAAGTGAATCGCAGCAGAAGGAGAGAAGTAAAGACATGGTCCATCAAAGAAATCCAAAATCAAGTTATAAAGACATGTAAAAATACTGAAACTTTATTTTCTGTGAGGATGAGAGAGAGAGAGGAGGGTAACGAGAGGAAGAAAGGAAGGAGGTCAGAGACATGTTGATCAACAAACCAATCATCAAGTATAAGAACATGCAACCCACATAGAAGATGAGTACAGGATGTCGATTTGTTGTGAACAGTTCTTTAGTGTGTTTCCAAAATCATAATCTGAAACCATCCAGATCAAATTTATATTATTTAAAAAAAAAATTAAAAAAAAGCAAACCAGGGCTTTCAGGTGTAAAAGTTCCCTGAAATCAAACTTTATAGAATTTTTCTTTTCGCGACATGAGGCGTTCTTGGCAGAGAAAAAACACAAGCAGAGCTTGGCAGCTGTTCTAGTCCTCAGACGCTTTCTGTCTGGCTGTTCTAACCCCAACAGGTTGATTTAGGAGAGAAAACCCAACCTTTCCATACAAGTTGAATAAACTATATTTGCAGATGAACCTGATCTGATGACCTTGTAAGGTCATCAGATCTATTCCTGTTTCAAATAAATCAACTTTACTTTAGTTTTTATTAGTTTTCTTCCTAGTTCTAACTTTCCTTTAATAATATTTAACAATAGAAATACTTAAAACATTATAATAACATCTATTGATTAATTCATTCATTCATTCATTCATTCATTGATTTATTATAGGAATAATTCACTACATTGTTTTGAGTCAGTTTGTTCAAATGTTAACAACAAGTTAATAACAATAATACAAGACATGTTATTAATTGAATTGTTCAATGGATTTAAAATTGATGGAAACAAAAAACACAAAGTCAAAGTAGCATAAGTTCATTCTTCCATAAATTCAGATTCAAGAAAATGCTGTAAAAGGAAATTTTCAAAGCATGTAAAAAGTCATGTCACCAGTTTCATCACAGTTTCTGAAGGGTTGAGTTAAATGTTTCTATCAAAGACGTTTTTCTTACCAAATATTTTTATCTGGTTAGCTGGTCGACCAGTATAGAATAAAGAGCAAAACTAGATCTATAGAACTGATGTATATCAACTACGTATCATATCAGATCATGTCTATGTGTTTCTTCAAAGTGTGCTGTGGTGGTTAATTGTGAACCTAAAACCTTCACAGACAGACTCCTGACTGACATCCTCTCTGTCTTTACTGAATTCAGTCTGTGTCTGTGATGCTCTTTGAAGCGTTACATGTAAGAATCTGTAAACATTCCATGCAGCCAAACGCAAACACAACAACATCTAAAGCATCTAAAAACCATCCAGCATCAGCTGTCTGCTGGGGGAAAGTCTCCACCCACCGTGTGTTTCAAGTGAGAAAAAAAACACAAAGGTAATCCGTTCTGGATCGATGGTGTCTTTCTGACACTTATCTCTTGAAGGGACCCCCACAATAATAATTTTAACAAAATGAATGTATAAAAAATTGAGACTTGTCTAGACGAATTTCACCCTGGTGGTTTGCCATCTTTTCAACAAAGTGAAGTTAGATAGATGCTCAGAAGGTCGATCTGGACTGGTGGCGGCCCATCGGTCCGTCTCGGCGGACATCAGTCGGATCTTTCTCGGTGTCTTGCAGCTCAGATGCATGGAAGGATGCAGACACACAAACACAGCGACACATCCCTCCCCCACAAACACTCTCCATCCCCTGGCTGTCTTTATCTTCCTCTCCACGCTTTTCTTCTTCATCTCCATATTCTTTACCAAACCTTTTGGGACAGAAACCTCTGCAGCAGGAAGATGAAATCAATTCTCTGTCATTTCTTTTCCTCTTCTGTCCGTCATTATCTCTCAGTTCAAAGGTTTTCTGCTCTGAACATGAAAACACTTGATCAATCTCCAGCACCACTTACCTCCTCCCTTCATCCCTTGTTGTCACAAAAACAATCAAACCTCCATGGATTCTATTTTTTACCTTTATTTGTTTGATGGCTCCCGTCAGTGTCGCAGAGAGAGTTTCTTTTCTTTCTGGGGGAATGGGAGCTGAAGCAGCTTGATGTTAACATTTCAAAATGAAAAAAAAATAACCATTTTAATGTATAGCGCGATTCCAGTATTTTGTGAAATACGTTTTAGTAAGTGAGCACAACGAACACTAAACAATAACAGAACAATTATATCCAGCCCGCGAGACAATATCTTATTTCAATAATAACTGGCCCGCTAATATATAGCACAAAACCCCACAGATACTACAAGTCCCAGAATGCACAGCAATAGCTGGCACATCAAAAGAGTCTACTTTCCTCCCGGCTCCCCTCCTGTCAGATATCAAGTGTTTATCTGGTCCCTTTTAACAACTTAGGAGTTAATTCTAAGAAGATGCTATGGAGCCCAGGAGAGGATATGGATGAGAACATTTTTTAAAACGATAAGTATTAAAGTTGTATGAGCATATTAGTAAATAGAATTAATTTAATTAAGTGGCGAGTGCTTTCACGTCCTTCAGCCGTTCGACATGTGTCAGTGCCGTTGCATTAAAAACAAGAAAACAAGACTATTCAAGCTCACATTCACACCGAAATGCATGTTTGGATTCCCCAAACCTCCTTTGCTGCATGTTTTTGGACGGTGGGATGAAGCTGGAGCACCTGGAGAGAACACCCACACTCACACGGAACAACATGCAGACTCCACACAGAAAAGCCCCAAGGGCCGTGGTGGATTTGAACCCAGAACCTTCTTGCTGTGGGGCAACTGTGATATCCACTGCCCCACTAGAAAATCTGTATCTAATAGGCATATTGTTTGTTGAAAACTTCAATGAGGCTTTCTCTGTTCCGTGTGATGCAACAAGATTATCGCGAGATAATCTTGTGGCGATTGAGACGCGTTAGAGCTTTTGAACGTACCACAAACAAGTGACTGCCAACGCTTGTAGCCCAGAGGCACCAGTGAAGATTTTAGCTTATAAATAAGGTCTGTTCAAATAAACTTGGAATCTTGGCACGTCCGGACGTCTAGAGAGTTTTAGAGCCGTTATTCTCGATAAGCTGTATGGGTTCATTTGCTGCTTGTATATGGTGAAGCTCCAGAAGTATTTTGTGGACTAAAATAATACCTTACCCTCCATCTGCGTGGGAGCCAGTAGATAATGAACTCTCACCCTTTAAGTAGATAGTTACGGAGTTTTGCAAATATGCAATAATAAGAAAAATGTAATCTTCAACCTTAAATGACATGAAAATGTCCAAAATAAAGGACTTTTTGCAGAGCTTTTGGATGAGTCGTTGTTATATATGGCCCTATAACACAAGCTTTCCTTAGAGGTCTTTACAACCTTCAGCCTACGACACCCTCTACCCTTAATTCCTCAGTTTGGATAAGGAAAAAAGAAAAATCGACAACCTCGAGCGACAGAATCCCACCAATCTTGTGCTGCTTAGATTTGATCAACCCTCATTTGTCACGGTCTTGCCTACTCAGTGTGTTTGTGTGTTTTTGCCTGGAGTGAGTGAGAGATTCTGGGAAAAGCCGATTAAAAAAGACCACCGTCCCACCCACCATTTAGAGAACGTCACTTCTTAAAGTCCTCAAATTATTTTTAATCAATTGCCCCTCTGATCCATGGTGCCTACCCACTATCTGTCACCCCAACACATATTTTCACACCATTACTAAATTGTAATGGTAATTACATTGTTGTGTACACAATCGCACAAGCACATTTTAGCATCCTGTCACCATGTTCAGAGGGAAACAAACACTGTATTTATAGACCTGTGAAGTAATTTAGACGGGACCTACTGTATTCTGGTTACATACATGTGTTTTCTGTGTAATGATTTGTAACAGTCCACTGTTAAAGTTACAGTTCACAACACGTCTTTAAAGGACTGTTTAAAAGTCGAGCATTATGCCTTTGAGGCTCCTTACAAATACAGGAAGACAAGTTTGTGTGTGTTCAGTATGATCTCACCACTTAAATCAAACCGGACGGGGCAGACATGATGGAATGGTGGCTGACCGCCAGCGGAGCCAGGCCAGCTCTGGCTCTGTGACACGGGGATGCCAGAGCGGTCATTTACTGTTTGGCACAACACCAGGGTATGAGTGACGGCATATGAGTGTGTGTGAGTGTTATGATAGTGGTGGCAGGCAGAGATGAAATGAGTGGGTGATGAGTGATATTTATTCTCTTGCTCTTTCCATTCTTCCACATATCTCTCACTCCTTTCTTCACCCTGATTATCTACCCCCCTCTTCCTCTTTCCATCTCTCTCCCTCCCTCTCTCTCTCTCTCTCTCTCTCTCTCTCTCTCTCTCTCTCTCTCGCTCTCTCTCTCTCTCTCTCTCTCTCTCTCTCTCTCTCTCTCTCTCCAGACAGCAGAGAGGAATCAGTGCTTGGCAGTATTCCTTTGCCCAGCTATGTCATTTCACCCGTGGGACCCGAGGACCACATCGGTCGCAAATATGCATTTAAGGTAAGTCTCTTTTATACCTCTACCTACAAAAACACAACACAGCTCAATTATTCCCTCTGAAATGAAGAAAAGCAGCTGATGTGTAACGATCATTTTCTACCACCACTAACACCCAAGTCAATATAAAATACAAAAAGCAGGAATAGGATTCAAGATGCTGTCTAACTCAGAGTGGAGGAGTAACTTTTTCTTGAAGCTGATTCAACACGTTTGCAAACAATATGATGGTGTGATCGAAGCTGTAATAGAATTCTTCTTTGCAATGAGTGCAGTGGTATCCACACACTTTTCAACACGATCGCTGAGTTGAGGATGTTTAAGTAGTGCCAACTTTAAAAAAAAAAGCTATTTAAAGCCCTTTTGATGAGAGTTTCCACCAACGTTTTTTTTTAACATGAAGGTATGTAATCAGGTTTTAGTTGCCAGCATGTAAAATGAAAGTATCTGCACGTGAAAACAAGCAGAGTGAGGCTTCTTTATCATTAGAGATGTTACTTAGAAGAAAGACACCTCCGTCAAACTACCAACAAAACAACCTGTTGTTACTCCTCCTAACAGCAGCTTCGGTGAAACGTGACTGTTTACTCTGGAGCTATGTTGTGAACCAAATTATTGTAAAAGATATACGCCTTGCCTTCCTGTCCTCTAAACAATTTTCTGTAATGAACGGCT
The DNA here is from genome assembly GCA_009660295.1 of Lophius piscatorius. Classification (NCBI taxonomy): domain Eukaryota; kingdom Metazoa; phylum Chordata; class Actinopteri; order Lophiiformes; family Lophiidae; genus Lophius; species Lophius piscatorius. The sequence goes on from VRLP01000225.1 coordinate 124,815, forward strand.
GTATTTGTAGAGCTTTAATTTAATGTCTTGACGCAGGGTTCGCAATACCACACAATGTCCCTGACGTAGAGCATTACGACGGAATTTGGGTGCTGAGAGTGACAGTTTGGCATTTTCCGATTGTTGACAACAATCGACACCGATGCTGGGACACTTTAAGGAGGCCTAATGAAGACAAATAGGAAGTCTGTTGACAAACACCATGATTTGCACAAATGTAAAAGTGGCAAAGCAAGAGTGCAAAGATGTTGCAGCTATTGCGAGGCGTCACACGCACACTGCTTTGGATGCCATTGTTTATATTCTTGTTTACGTTCACGTAGCTCCTGCTCCCCCCTAACATCACATATCATCAAATACCGCAACACTGTGATTGGCCAGGCACAAAAATATAATCGGAGCACCTTACTTTTCAGTCAGGACTTTGTATTCTGCAAATCATTTGTTTGGACAGAAATCCGACATTAGGCAGTTAATATAAGTTTAAATATTCAGATTAAAAATATGTTTGTCTTATTTGTGTACCGAATGCTGAATATGGTTATTATTCCTTGCATTTGACGCAGCAAATTCAATGCCAAAAATAGAGATTGATTTGTGAACTCTGTTTTTAAATGGTGTAAAAAAACAAAAAACCAAGATCAATATCTCCCAACAATCACAGCCGTGTCTGGCCACCATTAAGCTCTATTCAGCACTAACCACCTGTCGCAGCAATGTTTATTACTGCCGAATGTCTGTCAGTATCTTTAAAGAGAAGGACACGCTCCTCTGGAAAGGAGCCTCATCCTTCCCAGAAGTCTTTTTCAGCCAAGTTCAACACTAGAAGTTAAGAAGCTGACAGACTGAGGTTTCCACTTCCACTTTATTTATACATTAAGAAGCTAGATTATGGATGAACATAATCTAGATTTCCACCATGTGGACATAAAGAAACACAAAAGCCAATTTGCTGTTTCATCAGTGAGTCATCAACTTACATTTAATTTAGCAAACAAAGTGGGAACCTGATTGGACAAAAAATTGGTTTGATAGCAGCTGCATTCACGCTCCCTGATTGCTCCTTCCTTCTCTTTGCTGAAAGGTCTTGTGTGTACTATTCTGCAGCCATAACTAGATCAGACTGCAAATTAGTGACTGAGTCAGTCATGAACCTGCAAACCTGATATCTGAAGCTGCACAGCTTTAACGCCGCCCTGGAGGAAGAGGCCTTGCCACGGAAAATGTTAAGCTACGAAGGGTCGAGTGTATCACCACCGAGGAGTAAGTGAGGAGTTTCAAGGGGGAATCCAGGAGTTGAAAGGCAGTCAAGCTAAACATGCAGGGGTCCTGGAGTAAGTGGAAGCTACCCAATAGGAACGGTGGCGATGCGAGGATCAGAACCATTCCACCTATCATTCTTTCCACCGTCATTACATAAAACTCTTCCTTCTCCAGCACGCTCGCACACATGAGGCTGACATCAGATGCCAGCTGTAAACTCTGGCACCAAGAGGACTCTAGGGCACAGGTTGGAAAACAGTTCCGACCCAAGGACGGTAAAGAGTGAGTCATCAAGGTCTAGTTGGTATTAGCTGATATATTGCAGCGAAACAGACAGATAAAGTAGCTTGTGAGTTAAGATTTAATTAGACTTGCCTCCTTCGTTGATCAGGAAACCCAAACCAGCCGGGCCCCACAGCCCTAAAACCGACAAACTACTAATGAGTAGGTTCTCGTGAGATCAAAGCCGATGCTGGATGGACACTCTAGTTTCCAGAGGTCCTTTATACATCTCAGTGTTCATTGCTTTGTGGTTTCCAGACGATTAGAAAATAACCATGGTGGGTCTCACAGTGCCGGAGGAGGGGGGTTGCCAAGAGGCACACCTGAGAAAAGCCTGATTCTTCCTCCATTTAATTGAGTTGCAGAGACATTCCTGTAGCGCCAGTGAGTGGACAGTAACACCAGCCAAAAGGGAAAGAAACTGTTGTTGGATATGGAATAGGTGAAAGGAGAGAAGCTGAAAGTCAGCCATCCATCGGCTGAGGGTTCTAATCAACGTTTAGTAATTACATGTAATCCCAGGATATCAATTACTTCTTTAATAGGTGCCGTGACGGGACACCAGACCAGTGGAGTCTGTATGCCACAGTGGACTTTACAATTAGTTACTCACTCACAAGACTCCGATTGATCTTCATCAGTTTATCCTTAATGGAAAGAGAGTAATAATTTTCACAATCTATTAAATGTGATAAATTTAAGTAAAAAAAAAGCAAAATCCAAAAAATTTCTTGATGTGCAGAATCCTAATAATGAAAGAAAACATATATTTATATATGTATATATACATACATATACATATACATAATTTCACATTCAGTTAAACTATTATAGGTTATTATAGGTATTATAGATGAATAGGTAAATATTCACACCATGGTGTCAAAGCTATAAAGGAAGTTGTTGTTGATTATAGCTGTTATATCTTCTGGTTCATATTTTATGAGTTTGAATATTTTAAAAAGCAGCTGCTGACCTTCTCACCTTACTGAGATGTATTCTAGGTGGCCATTGTGATTGCATTGATGGGGGTGTTAAAAGGGTGCCACGCTTTTGACACACACAGACAAAGCAGACATGAAGACGTTCTGTATGACGGGCTTAATACCAACGACAGGAAAGTGAACCTGCACCGACCAAATCAAGCTAAATTAAACCTTCAAACTTCAACAAACCCCTCCCTTCCAACCCCCTTCCCTTTTTTCACCAAATCCTTTTCCCTCTCTTGTTCTGATTGGTTGGCTGCCCGAATGGGACTCCGCGTGAGTGTGTCGTCCAATGACAGCCCTCCCAAAAATAGGTACTACATCCTCTTTGTGCTCTAAGTTTGCCGGCTGTTAATGTCACATCTTTGTCGTCTGCCGTTGGTGTGGGTTGTTTTGGGTCCAGACATGACAGAATATACAGCAGCCGTGTATATTCCTCTTTGGGTTTGCATGTTTTGAGAATAACACGTCCTTGTGGCTGACTTGGCGACCTTGTTGTGGGTTTTTTTTTTTTTATGTCAGAGTTGTCCATCTCCTTTAACTTCCCCCTCTTTGTCTTTTAATCCCCTCCTTTGCTTTTCCTCGCACCATCAATATAAATCTTTGACTTATCTGCTGTTGGGCTCAGTCTTCATCTATGTGCTGCTCACGCTGTCTCCATCTGTCATGTTTACTGTACCAGCATGCAAGTTTCTGATGGCCTGGAGAAAAATGTCACTTTATTTGGGCATCAAACCACCTCGCTGTACGGTTCCAGGACTTAAGAGCTGAAAGAGATCTTTGACTAAATATGCTGGCTGTACAACCTCACAGCCAGAGAAATGGGTTTTCATTTCCTAAAGAAGCCTGAAAGTAGGGTTTTTCTGATAACAGCGGGCAGAAACATGGAATATTTTCCTAGAGTCAAGCATAATTTAAAAGCGAGAGGCCTGCTATCTCCATTATGTTGTTTTTTTAGTGTAAATTCAATGTCTGCCATTACTAATTTAGGAGAATGTTATCACCGGCTTTGTGGTGTCTGGCTGCCGGGTCTTATCTTAATGAGCACAATGACTCTTAAAATAGCGCCAGGACAAAGTGTGTGCTTTATGTGTGTGTGTGGTGTGTGTGTGTGTGTGTGTGTGTGTGTGGTGTGGACCTGATACTATTGTAAACCTTTCTAAGTACCATACACTGAGTGATATTTTTCATTTTGTGGAAAAAAATTATGCTGAAGTGGAGAGAGAGCACACAAATGGAATGAAGCGATTAAGGCTGGAATAGAAAGGGCGAATAAAGACAGGAAGCAAAAGGTGGAGAGGAAGGAAACTCAGAGAGAAAGTCACAGTGATAAAGGGGACATAAAGAAATTGCGAGTTGAACCTTTTGTATATTTCCATAAAGCGCTGTTGAGCACCGTAATGGAGAGAGCAAACAACAAGGGGCACGCTCCACACTGCCTCCGACACCAACACAATCAGACACCCCATAGTGAAAAAGAGGCTTAGCGGTGTATGGATGCAGAGTGTAGGCGTGTCAGTCATGTACTCATAGCTAAACGACCCACTCAGCATTCCTGCTAAAGAGAGTCTCCGCGTGTTATTTTAGAACACTGAATGTGTGTGTTGGACGTGTGGTTATTGTGTATGTGTGTGTGTGTGTGTTTGTTCTGATGCAGCTAAATAGGGAAAAACATTCTGTTAATATGACATTGACAATGTCAGGACATCTAAACATACATATGATCCATCAGAGGTCACGTGAGTGTGTGCGTGTGACCTTGTCTGGTCACGTGTCGGACTGTTTGTCTTCACTCTCAAACCCCCATCAATAACATTTAAAATTTGTGTCGAGAGTAAATTATTCAAATTAGCTTTAGAATAGAAGAATATATAATTCATCAGCTCTTCGCAATTACTAGAATAGTCCAATCATGAACAAAACAAAGATTTTACAAATATGATCCAACCCCTAAACAATAATGTTTTTTTTTCTGGTACCTTGTAGAGAATCTTTTGCCGCTCTGACCCGCTGCACGACGCCGGCTTCTTGCATCATTCCTTCTGATTCTTAGCTCATTCTTCATGGGCTGTAATATTTCTGGGTTTTCCGTGCTGAATCTGTTGAAAGGCTTCCAAGGGGATGTTCAGGATAAAACTATTGGAAATAAAACATGTAGAAACCAAGTCTGTTGGGGGAAGAATCGAACTTAAACTTCAGTGTTATCTGGGTTCTGCAACCTCTTACACATCAACGGTATTCTAAACGGCCATACTTGTTCACAGTAAGTGTGCTCAGCTTTTGGCGCAGACTAGGTGGGCTTGGAAAAACCGATAGAGCGTGGTATCTCCTTCTAATCCCATTAGAGACTTTCCATGTCATTCAGGTCAGGTGACCATGACAGCCAAGCTAGAATTTTCCAGGACTTCTTGTGACTTCAAAGCCTGCTTGGGATAATGGTCCTTAAGACGCCTCCGCACAGACGGCGAGACATTATCTTTTACGATTTCCTCACACTTGATGGAATCTATCTTAGCCTCTACACACTGCAGGTCTCCTGGGGATTGAATAATTTTTCCTCCAACTGTGACTTTCGTCTTATCTTCAAGTCTCTGTGCCTCAGAAGAAAGTTAGAAATCAATCAACAAATGTCGGTGTGTATCTGTGTGCGGTCAGTGTGTTCACTGCACATGCCTGCCAATATCTCAACACGTGCCTAAACATCTGACTAGCGGCGCAGTCTTCTGTCTCTGATCAAGCAGCCTGTGCCATTGCAACTACAAGAGGCCATGTGTCAGAGTGATAATGGGGAATGAGCTGCCATGTTTTGACAGCTGCTTCCTGAGGATGCTGTGATTCCTCAGGTCAGGTTTTTGGATACGTCGGTCTTGGAGAAGAGTGGCTGCTGCATAGTTTCTCTGCCTGTTTCCTGTCTTCAAATGTACGTAAACAAACGTCCGTCAATTACAGTGACGAGCTGACTGTGTCCCGTGAATGGTCCTCATGAAGGTTTTGGTCACGTGGTCCAAAGTTGTAGACTTTAATTTTCAATCAAAGATTAGATGCCTCTGCTGATCAAAAAGCTTTCAAGGAGACTTTGAGGATAAAAGTCTCACTAACTAAAATGGAAAAACACTTAACTCACAGCATTAATACACATATAAACCAAGTGTATGATGTCTTTTCGGCAGTTTCTAACTAAGATTCATCTCTAACTGAAAGCCCCTGTAACCTCCTACACATCAATGGCCAACTAACCTGCCGTACGTCTTCACAGTTAGTTTGGTCAGCTTTTTTTCCAGACTAGAAGTGCAGGGAAACATTGACACAGCATATCTCCTTTTCTTGCGTGGCGATTTTATATTGTTATGCGTTCCCCAAATATCAATATTTTATGACATAGATTGTTGCTGTCCTCGGCCAACGCTTTCTCCTGGTTATGGCATCTGAACCCTCATTTTCATTCAATTCAATTCAATTCATTCAATTTTGTGTTCCCGGAATATTTTATACCACAGTCCTCAAGAGTCACATCAATCTGGTTCGTAGCTTCCTTGTTAGAAATCCAGAATAGTTCATAACATCTAAAAGAGGACAGTGTTTTTCTGGTTATTCTCTCTGATGCTTCTTACTTTTTTTTCATCAACTTCCTCTGGCCCCTCTATCATCTTAGTTGGTCTCACCAGGAACAACGTCTTTATACAATAAAAACTAAATCTTCCCCTTCTTTTTTTTGGCTGTTGCATTTGGGGTTGCGGACTATTTCGTTCCGCATATTGATTTGGTATTGGTTTAACTCGGGATGCCCTTTGACACAACCCTCCCCATTGAGCCAGGTTTGGGACGGTCCTAGAAGCACACTTGCTTGTGAACAGGGTATAATGAAAAATCATTATATTTACTATAATACTCTTACTCGGTGTCCAGGTATTGATACCATATTCGTCCATTTTCTTTTACAGTTTATCCCGTTCAGTGTCGTGGGCCGTTTGACTACGGGCAACTTTGCGAGTTCCTCACAGAGCCAACATATAGAGCGTAATGACCACTAGAGCTCACATTCAAAAATGTGGACAATTTAGAGCAGGGGTGTCAAACTCAATCACAGAGAGGGGCTAAAATTAGAGATGAAGGTCACATGGAGGGTCAAAGAGAACTCAAATTGGCCATGTTAAATCTGAGGTATTACGACAATTCATTCTTAATTAATTTACCCATTTAATAGAATTCTGAACAAACTAAAGGAAAAGAAAATACTCAAATTACAGATTAAATTCAAAATAGATCAGCATAACAAATCTTTATGTCCCCCTCTCTATCAGCATCATTTCTCAGAATGATCTTGAAATGGGGACGCTGCCGCAACTTCACAAAAACCCACAAATGCCAATGCAGGCAGATGAAACACAACTAAACTGTGCCAACCTGCGCGGAATATTACAGGCTGGTGAAGTTAAAAACACTCCTGTAGCCATGCAAGTACTTTGATTAACCATATATCTGACAAATAGAGTTAATAGAGTCTTGTATTTAGACTATCCTTTGTCTAATTAGGAAATCTAATCGGCGATACTAGGCAGTTATTTAGTAAAAACTCTGATCACTGTGATGCAATTTGTCATGTGTTTCATCATCCCAACACCTCAAATGTATTTATTTCAACCTTCCAAAAAGTACTAGTGAATGTTACCAATTGAAATTGATTAATCATGAATAATCATAATCAAGTGTTTGCTCAATCAATACATCTAATCTGGAATCAATTAATACGTGGCATCCAGCCCCGCTGAGACCCTGAACAGGATAAGTGGTGACAGAAAATGAATGAATAAACGTCAGGGAAAAAAGCTGTCGCTCATTGAGGACGTAACATCTGGTGCAGTTATGTACTCCATCTGAGCATCACCAAAGGAGCTAAGGTAGAAAGTTATCTGCACCAATCAAGTTTTGCAATCAACTCCCTTGATCTTAAAATATGTATCAGGGTCAAGTGGATGTAAGATATTAATATTCCAAGTTATTTCGGCGACAGCCACTGACATGTGCTTGTTTTAACAGCAAGACAGCAGAGAGGAGGTAACCATTTAAGCTGCAGGGGAACCTGGGGGGGGGGAGAAGTTATGGCAGCATTTATGTTTGATTGTGTCTGATTATGAGTGCCGGGGTTTATTCACAATCACAGGCACAAGCATACAACACCAAGGGGTGACAGTCTATGTGTTATTTATATACTTTGAACCACACAAGTGGATGCGGCGCTCTGTGTGTTTCTGTCTGTCATAACGCCGCCAACAAGAAGCCGAATTACAGAGGAATCAAAGTTTTGGTCCGCAGTGAAATTCCACCACGAGACTTGACAGACAGTTATTATCCCGCATTCATTATGCAGTGGATTAATTAGGGCTGGGAAGATTCGGTGTTTAATTGCTTTTCATTTGCATGCATCTGTTGTTGAGTGGGTTCTCTCATTTGTCTCCCAGTCCCAAATGCTTAAACACTGAATGGAGGAAGGAAGGAAAGGAATAAGTAAGACATTCACACATAGAAGTCTACTCAAAAGAGTGCAGCTCCCCTCAAAAGGGCCTCTAAAAACCCCACTTTGACACTGAGGGTATCTTTTATCAAACATACAATGTACTCTTATCTATAAGAAGAAATTACTGTTCTAGATGTACTGTTTGAAGGACTTTTTATGTTTATCTTCCCTCTGTACAGTTATCTAGTTATTATGTTGAGTATTTTCATCACAGCTAACAGTTCATTAGTAAGACTTAAGTAATAAATACATCAGAGGTGCAAACTTCTTTCCTGGTGGTTTTCTGAGGAGAGCGAAATGCAGAACATTCTGAAACGTGAAAGAGTATCTAGACAGAAACTGTTCTCCTTTTCTGGATTAAAACTCTGCATTTTTCTGGTGGTTGCTGTGCCATTAGGATTATTCCTCTGTCCAGCGATTTCAGCCTGATACACACTTGATAATGAGCCTCAAGACTGCCGGGTCGTCTGACGGTGTAAGTCCTTTGTCGTTGTTGTGACGTATACGGGGGAGCCAGGAGGGCCGATTAGCAGCTCCCGAACAAACGTCGGACGATCAGATGGTTTACTGGTCTCCACTCGATCGGCTGACGTCAGCTCCTTCTTTTCTCACTGCTAGACCTTTGAGAAGTGACAGATCGTGTGAGTTGCCATAGCGACACCACGCGTTGTGTGTACAATGAATAATAAGTAGTCATAAAGGATCCTCGTCTGTGGAATGCCCTCCCTGACCATCTGAGGGCTCCACAGACGATTGACACATTTAAAAAAGGACTTAAAATTTTCCTTTTTAGCAGAACCTATAACTTTAATTAACATTGCTGCTTTTTGATCAGGTTTTTATATAGTTATGATTTTATTTTATTTTTTATTGATACTTTTATCTGCTTTTACTTTGTAGCACTTTGAGATTTGATCCAAATATAAAGTGCATTATAAATTAAATGTATTATTATTATTTATTATAAAGGACAAAGTACAGTCTGTGGCTGGTAGCAACTGAACCACAAGGACAAAAGGTTCACAGCTGTCAGAGCAGTGCTTACTATCAAGTTAACACTATACAGTCAAACGCTGCTCGCTCACCTCCAAACCTTTCCGCAAAATAGACCAAACACTCTCCACACTCTCCTAGCAACCCATGACTTTAAATACTTCGAGGCCTTTTTTTTAAAGAGGTTTCAGCAAACAGGATGTCAAAAAACATTCTTGGCAGCTTTCTGTCTTGTTAGCATGTCGCCAACGAACAAAGTTCTTTCTGCCTAAGAGCTTTTAAACGAAACTTTATTGACAATACCAATAGTGAGAATGGGCTGCAGGAGCTGGATGAGTCCAAAGGTGTGAGCCCACCAAACATGAGCCTCCGCAAACGTTTGATTCGTACATTGTGAGTTGAAATCAAGCAGCCACAGTCGTAGAGTGCAATTGCACGCATAAAGATAACAATGCACTCTTAAATGTACCGGCTTCTCATAACTTCATTTGGACTGACACAGATCTTTTTGTTTATTTGTTTATTTTTTTGCACTAAAACACATCACTGAAATAATATTTCAATATACCGTTCATTTTATATAAACTCAAAAGTATTGTTAGCAAACACAAGGTTAATAAAATCCATTTCACACATCCGCAAGTAGACAAGGAGAAAAGACTGGGTGGGTAGTTAATTTTCCAACAATTGGAAAATTGTGATGCTTTATTCATAATTCTTTCTGCTCTGTTATGGTCATCATTAATAATTGTGACTAATTTAATTGTACTGCAGGTAGAGCCCAGAGTTAGCCACAGCTTTATCCTCCTAAAACAGCTGCATACTACAGCTGTAAAGTAGGGATATAAAAGTTTGTTGCTTACCAATTAATAAGAAGTCTTCAGAACAATATTAAAGTGTCTATTCCTTTAAACAATCGTATATATTATTCATTATTAACATATAAAAGATTAGATTTAACAAACATAGAATAAGTGTAGGAATGCATTAAATACAGCTTGATTAAAATCACATATACGTACAGGCAGGGTTTAGAAACAAGAAAAGTGATAAAATTATATCATTGAGACATACATGAAAACCTCGCCTGATAAGACTAGATGATACATCGATCAGCCATAATATTAAAACTACCTGCCAGGTGCCAATATAACAAGGTAATCAGTGTTATTTTTTTTCCTTAAAACCTTTTTTCCCATATTACATGTTTATATATACTTTATTTTTATCACATACATGTATACATGAATATACATAGGTTAAGAAAAGAGGTAACAATTTGTTAGCAGCAGTATGGTTTCATGCCTAGAAAAGAGCACTACAGGTGCAATGTTTACTTTGTGAGAGCTGATGGAAAAGTCCAGAGAAGGTCAGAAGGAGTTGCATTGTGTCTTTGTGGATTTCGAGGAAGCGTGGGACAGAGTGCCGAGGGAGGAATTGTGGGATTGAATGAGGAAGTCCGGAGTGACAGAAGTATGTTAGAGAGTTAAAGGATATGAATGAGGGCAGTATGATAGCAGTGAGATGTGCAGCAGGAGTGACAGATGGGTTTAAGCTGGAGGCGTGACTGCACCAAGGATCGGCTGTGAGCCCCTTCTTGTTTGCGCTCTCCATGGACTATAATGTTGGTGGATGACAATGTGACTGGTGAGAGAAGGAAGCAGGTGGAAGAAAACCTGGAGAGGTGGAGGTATATGCTAGAGAGAAAAGGAATGAAGATCAGTCCCGGCAAAACAGAATACATGTGTTTGAATGAAAAGGAGGCATGTGGCACGGTGAGGATGCAAGGAGTAGAGGTGACGAAGGTGCAGGAGTTTAAGTACTTAGGGTCAACTGTTCAGAGTGTGTAAAAGAGTAGAAGAAGCGGTTGGAGGACTGATGGAGTGGGTGGAGCAGAGTGTAAGGAGTTATCTGTGACAGTAGCAGCAGGAGTGAATGGAAAGGTTACCAAGATGGTGGTGAGAGCAGCTCGGCTGGATGGTTTAGAGACAGTGGCTTCCACCAGAAGACAGGTGGCAGAGATGAAGATGTTCAGATGTTGAGAAGAATGGAAAGGATTAGAAAGGAGCAAAACGGAGGGACAGCCCGGGTTAGACGTCTTTGAGACAAAGTAAGGGAGGCCAGACAGAGACGGTCATGTGAAGAGGAGGGATAGTGGATCTATTTATAGAAGGATGCTGGAGATGGAGCTGCCAGGCAGGAGATAAAAGGGAAAACCAAAGAGGAGGTATCTGGATGTGATGAGATAGGACATGCAATATGTTTGTGTGACGGAGGAAGCTGCAGAGGACAGGGCAAGATGAGAGCAGATGATCCGCTGATGCAACACCAAAAGGGAACAGCCACAAGAAGAAGAATGTGAAATTGGTTGTCTGTATTTGACCCCTCCCTGAAGAGCAGAGGGCCCTTGTGTGGGCTTAAGTTCTTGCTCGGGGAATTATCATGCTGTAAAATTTAGCATCTGTGTGATATTCCACAAACTTCACTTTAAATCTTTCCCAATGGTAAAATGTGGGAGATGTGTAAAGCCTGTAGCTTTTCACCGCATAAGCAAAGAAATAACCGTGTGAAGTGTGAATGTGCCTGTCATAAACTCAGCACTGAAATCACCAAGAACAATTACTGCGTCAAGATGAAGGATCTAACCAGACCGAGAGGCAGAGCTGAGCCACATACCCGTGTTAGATCATCGTTCTTGAAGGCTGCTCCTTACTCTGCAGGACTAATTGTTCTCGAATAAATCGAATAAAGTAAAAGGCTGTTATAACGCTTAATTACAGTTGAATGGTATTTGTCCTTTTATATCGTCTTAGTAGGTTTGTACCTAGGTTTGTAAGAAACAGGTTTGTGAGGAGGTTTTGGGAATTTTCTCGGACACTCCCATTTTCTCTTCACCGTTCTACTGATTAATATCTAAATCAATATCAAAATGTGTGGCTTTGTTGGTCGTGACTCACTGGCGTTGTTGTCTCTGTATTTCTACCGTTTGGTTTCCTCCATCAGCTCCCTGTGTATCGTTCAATGCTTGATGTTTTTCTTGTCGGACAGCATGGTCTCTCCCCGTCTCTCTGAAGCTCATGTATATCACCATATCACCATCTCTCTGTCCCGCCGACAACAAACACTGACGGGGCCTCTTCTCTTCTCCTATAGGCTAGCCACACTGGTATGCGCTCTTACATTTACAAACAGAGCTCTGTGATTGGCTCGCAGGCGGAGCACACTGGGATGCGGACGTATTACTTCAGCGCTGACACGCAGGAGGACATGAACACCTGGCTGAAGGCTATGAATCAGGCCACCATGATGCAGAAGCACACCACCGCACTAATCAGGTAGAGCCTGACACACACACACACACACACCCACATCTGGTTGAAGCAACCGATACACACATTATAAGCCTTCTTTTGACCCAAATTAGCCTCTGATAGCTGAAAAAGTTCCAGATAATTAGGGTCAGGGTCACGGCCAGAGGGAGGACCCTATTGAAATGCTGTGGATGATTATCATTATCAGGGTTGTTGTTTGTTCTTCCAGGCATAAGAGCTCATTCACTTTGTCAATCATGTTAAATCTAAATGTCTATTACGGTCATGGTGTGATGATGATAGTTTCACATATACCAACAATTTTAATCGTGTTTATGGTACCTTTGCGAGTTTTTAATAATTCGCTATGAAACAGGAAGTGGTCAGAACTCAACTGTTCATCATCCAATATTTACCAAACGTCAAGTGTTGGATTAGGCGCCCACCCTTCAAAGATCAAAGTGGAGAAATCCGGTTAGAGCGATAGCAGGAGGTACAGCAGGAGATGGAAATGACATGTTGTGTTCTTGAGTCCAAACTGTGGAAAGGGAAATCATTGTCCTTTCAGCAACTCAGCTCCATGTCTACCTTCAGCTGCCTCAGTTTGCCCATGTTTGCTACCAGTGTTTTAAATCCTCATTGGATTTTATTAGTTTTACATTTATAGCCACGTTTACAGTAGTTCATATAATGTATTTACTGTACATCAACACAACGCAAGTTTTTCATATATCCTAGCTTGGTTGATTTTTTGGTGAATTGTCCTTTACATTAAATGGTAAACCATAACCTTACAAGAACATGCTTCCTACAGGATCCTGCCATGTCTTATCTCTTTTGTCCACTGGCTGCATCGAAACCCTTGACAAACATCCCCTTCAGCACTTCACAGCTGTCACACATCCGTGTTTGTGTGCTCCTCTTTAAAACAGAATGCATGCTCCTGTAAAATATAATTGTCCCTCCACTGTAAGCGTGCTCAGAACGATATTTTTTTTAAAAAAGGGTTGGTTATTCTGTCTTCTTTTAGTTTTTTTTATGGCCAGAATGGTAAATAAACAGTAAAATAAATATTACAAATGTTTGGTAGATGAATTATCGGGTGAAAATAACAATCTATTAATTGATTTACTAATATTAAAATACACATTTGAATTCAAACTATTTTGAATGCTTTTAATGGCAAATATTGATAAATGTGATTAATATCGATGAATTAATTAAAAGCATTTAATGAATTCAATAAAAATTCAGCAGGTGAAATGTGTTAATAATAATGCTAATAGATGAATGAATATAACTTATTTAATAACTTTTGGCGTTTCTGACTTCATCGCTCCATTCAACATAATCTAATGGGACAGACCAGCTACCATAGTACTAAATAATTGATATTAATACATTAAATTCAGTAAGCCGGAGAACTTGAACTAATTTCCAGTCAACTTTGGTGTGTGCTTCACTGAATGTCAGGGAGCTGAGTTGATCACACTGGGATTTCTTCGCTTTGAGGTCGGAGAGCTCCGCTTGTCATCCGTCCTACTTTGAAATGTTCTTTGTGCTGCGTTTGGCCCTTTTTCTATGAAGCTGCAACTGAATCCAAACCATCATAAACTGTGACAGTTGCCTCGTTCAGCAAAGCCGGTAAAGACTTAGTCGCCTGAAATATTGGAACTCAATGGAATGGAATGTCAGGGATGTGATCAGAAGTGTTCCAGAACCAAAGCCATTGAAATCCTAGGACTCCTTAAGACTTGAGTTGAGAAACAATCATGTTGATATTGAAGAGGGGAGTCAAGTATCTTGTTTTCCTCTGCAGAAAAAGAAAATGCTCACAAGGGCGTCAAAAATGTAAAAAGTCCATCAATTCAGTTTCATCATCAATTAAATGTTTTGCACTGAAACAAAATTAAACAAAGGTAAATATTTTCAAAGAAACCAAATTTGGTTTAAATGTTTTTTCATACATTTGATTGAATTCATTTACTATACCCCCATAAATCCCCATCCGATCAACAGAAACAAATGATCATGTGAGGGAAAATGAAAAGTCATGTTTAAAGACTCTTATAAAGAGAATCTCTTTCTGTCAGCAGGATCACACAGAAAATGATTCATTCAACACTTTGTTGGAGGGATATAATAACCAAATAAACCAACCAAATAAAAGGGAATATCTAGGGATTGAGACTGCAAGATATTTTTCAATTTTCTTTATATATTATTTAAAAAAATTTAAATAATTTTCCTTTGTGTTTCAAAATCAGCCATTTTCCCCCAATTCTGTTATTTATTTGTAAATCATTCATTAATGTGATTAGAACAGAACAATAAAAACGATATTTATATTGTAGACAAACACGTAGAGGATTGTTTGGAGATTCTAGTCATCGTTGAGTCAGGACTTTTCTGGACATCTTCACCTGTGGAGAATTTCCTGGTGTCAGTCATGAACAACCTCTGAATACGTCTAAAATCAGCATCTTCCCACTTACCTACATACTCATACCGTCTTACATACTTACATACTCGGTCTAATATGCATTTATGGTCAAGGTCAGCTCCAGGAAAAACATCCGTCCAGCATCCAACATGTGGTCTGTTTTTTCAGCAGGCCATCGAACAAGTCAGAGAAGCACAACATGCTGCAGCAGCATGCTGTCCCACAGACAAACCATGTAAACCACAAGAACAAGAAGCCAGAATCTGACACCGCAAGACCCATTGTCCACGAGGTTCTCCTGGAGCCCATACACCTCGACGCAGACGAATGCTGCAGCTTCCACAAAGAATCTCCGGCCGCCATCATGTTGGAGCTCCCCATCGGAAGCTCAGCCCTCGAATTGGACACACACACATCCCTGCCCTCCTCCTCCAATCTTACATCCTCTGCCTTTGCGCAGTCAGAACCCGTCTCGGCCTCAGCACCCGTGTCCAGGGTTCCATCCCGGGCAC
The DNA here is from genome assembly GCA_009660295.1 of Lophius piscatorius. Classification (NCBI taxonomy): domain Eukaryota; kingdom Metazoa; phylum Chordata; class Actinopteri; order Lophiiformes; family Lophiidae; genus Lophius; species Lophius piscatorius. The sequence continues at coordinate 140,120 of VRLP01000225.1, forward strand.
CTTCAAGAACCGCCTCCACGCTGCCCTCCAGTGTTTGCACGAGGAATGGCCTGGTTTCCACGCCCAGCCCAATCCTGGAGCCCAACGGGATCGCAGCGGGGACGTACCAGAGGGCCCCAGTAGCGCCCCCTGCAGACACACACAAGCAGTTGCAGAGGAGAAGCACATTGGAGCACGTGGGTCAGTGGGTCCAGGTGCAGAAGACTGATCAAAAAGGGTAGGTCCCTGTACTGTGTCCTGTTTAGGGAAAATACTGAAAATAATGTTTTTCTTCCAATGGTCTGATTCATTTCATTGTCAAACATTAAGTTTAGTAGCCCTCCAATTATTCAAGGCTATGTTTCATTTGTAAAATCCAACAGCCCCCCATCCAGAGAGAACACCCTCCCTCGCTGCACTCCACCGACCCAGCAAAAGTTCACGTCCACAGATGCGTCCCAGACTTTGCCGAGAACTCCTCGCCATAGTCCCCCACCTGCTCGACTTGGTGAGTACAAATACGCCCAGGACCGTCTCAGCCACTTCCGCCTCACGCCCGAGCAGGGTGGTCCGGGATCCAACACCGCCTGGCAGCTGTATGACTGGCAGCAGCGTCATCAGTACCGCCACGGCAGTCCCACAGCGCCTCTGTACACTCCAGCCCCGGATTATCCATTTGGACCCCGCCCTCCATCCACTGTGCCTCCATCCTCCTCAGCATCTAGAACGGATGGGCCTCCGCGCTGTGTCTCAGTGCCACCTTCATCTTCAGACATCCCTCCACCAGGGCCTCCACCCGGAATGAGCAGAACCCTTTCGCCCACACGGAGGCCTCACACGCCAGCCGAAAGGGTGACGGTCAGGCCCGTGGGTGATAGGTCATTGTTGGACATCCCCCTCGCCTTTTCCCCCCGGAGGACCAAATCTCAACTACTCAAGGTAAATATAGATACAGAATAATAATCTCATATGTGAGGTGTAACTAACTGAACAAAAGCTACTTGCCGGTGCTTTGGGGCTGGTGTAAGGCCTCCAATGACATTAGAACGCTGGTTAAAAGAACTTTTTCCCCCGTGGTGAGGAATGTACGTTTTTATCTGCTATCGACATCATTTACCACTGCCAAGTTTTAATACAGACATTGTTGCAAGCACTTTGAAGTAAATCTTAATGTCATCAACTCAGAGGTTAACTTATAAGATCAAGTCTTCAAGGTATTAAACCAAAGAGACTACAGATTAGTAGTGGTTCCCTCGCACTCTTTTCCAAAGAAACATATAAATACATTAAAATCAAAATTTCCGCAGCAACTCCACAGCAATCATTCAAATGATGAATATCCAGACGTACCGAAAAACATAAGTGATTATGAGAGGAAGAGAAGTCAAAGATCAAGAAAGGCTGTGGTGTCTGTGTAGAAAATATCGTCATGGTAACGCGTATTTACTGCTGCTTTGACATGTTAGAACCAGCCACATATGGATGACGGCGTGTTATTTTCTGTCACACCATGAGTTTTATGAAATCCTTCATCCTGCCTGTTGTTCCCCCTCTTCTTCAAATTGAGCAGTTGATGCTTTTTTTTTTCTACTGTCAAGTGCAAAATATCAAATAGAACATTTTCTCATTCAGAACAGCGTCAGTTACCCTGACAGTCTGGGTTGATGTCGGAACCGTGCTCCACTGAACGGGGTAATTGTTTTAGTGCCTCGGGGTACAACGGCAAACATCCTCAAGGCTTTTAGTCTGTTGAATTGCCTCAAGTGTGCCCTTCATCAGTCAGGAAGTCCCTCCTCACTGAGAACTACATTGAAAATGTATAAATGATATACTATATGGAGTAAGGAATATTCCTGTGTCCATTCTCCTTCTTCCGTTCATATACGCATTAATATATATTCCTCAAAGTTCCAAAAAAGAAGAATAAGCAACTCTATCAGCATTTTACGATCATATTTTTGTATATTATACAATCAGAAACAACCTTTTGCTCAGGGGAAATTCACAAAGTATTTTGTTTCAAAGTCGTACACAACAAAATCAAAAATCCTCCAAAACAACAAATGCAGCATTTGGTTTTATGGAACTTTCTACCTAATGCTGCCATAGAGGATTCTTTTTATTTTTTTGTGGTAGGGGACGACTTTATTCTGTAATTACTCAGCAATACATTGGCCATTATCGATTTTTTAAAATGATTGAAGCGGTGGATTTAAAAAGAGCTGTCTGTGTGTTTCAGACTGCCACAGTGGAGAGACGTACCATGCCTCCATCCGGTTACATCACACACACAGTCAGCGCACCCAGCCTTCACGGCAAAACGGTACGTCCTGCAAACAAAACTAGAAAATGGACCTCAGAGTGAAGCAAACACTAATGACCGAGTTAAGAATGGATTTAATTCTCTTTCTTACTCTTTGAATATCGTATTGCACATGATGTGTGTTATTTCCTGATTCAACTGTAGCGCAGAAGTGTGTTCATTCCCTTCAACAACTAAAAAAAAAACTAATATTTTGTACTAAGTATTTTGTCGGCGCACGCCAGCTGCTGTTGCTGAACATTCGGGACACGTTTCTTGTCATGGAAGGTGTGTTGTTGTGAATCTGGCCTTCATCAATCCTCCTAAATGTAACTGATGTTCTGGTTGGGCTGTGTGCCAGTCACATGACAAGGCTTCAGTTACTGTGAATGAAAGGATGATGACACAGACCTTTGGTGTGGACCATTTTGATTCTTTCCTGTGGTGATTGACAGCCTGAGGAGCTCACCCTGTTCCTCATTCAGCTGCGCCGGCATCGGGCCAAGATGGCCACCACGCGTCAGCACACGTTAGCCCAGCTCCAGCGGCTCAACGGCACCAAAGAGCCCTTCCACCGCAGCCACCTCCCCACCACCGCCGCCAATAGCAGCAGCCCCCTACTCAGCTCTGTCCCCTCTCCTGTGTCCCAACTCGGACTCTCTGCTCCCCTCAGCCTCCAGGTGGGGCCCCGCCTCCTTGTGGCACGCCTGCCTGCCCACCTCTCATAAGACCAAAGGCTGGTAGAGGTCGCCACTGAACATAAAATAGGGCTGCATTAAACTCCATGTAATTGATTTGATTGGTCAACATCTCATAGTTTATTTTAAATAAATTAACAACAGTCCAGAGTGAAACATGTCGGCATCACTTTGGTGTAACAATCAATAACAGGAGACTTCAGACAAAGTCCGCTCTGTTCTACAGTAAATTCATTTTCATATCTTCCTACCCTGACCCTTCAGTGATTTCTATAAAATATGCTTAAACAAAAAGAGTTACACAATACTATAATACAGATGTAAATCAGGATCAATAAAGGAAAAGGTGTTCAAATAGATACAAAATAATAATAAAAAGGAAACTAGAAATGTAGAACCTCAACAGTGTGGATGTGCTTTTATAACAATGAAATAACTTAAAAATCATTGACATGAAACAAATGATGATTTTTTTATTACTTTAATGGACATAATACTGGTTATCTTCTCTTTTCATAAATGCGTCCCCATGCTGGTTAGGACGATGAGAAAAGCCTCGCTGCTCAATTCTGATTGTTTGTTCATGTCAGATATGGTTATCTATCTCGTGAATTTATATTTATAAATACAGCGCCTTCTATCCAGGTTTCGGTTCCCCACATTGATATTGATGTTAGAATCCAGAGGACAGAAAACACAGTTAGTTTTTTTTCTATCCCTGTACTAGTTGATGATGTGTGACCAGCTTCTTCACTGCAGTGGCTAGGACATCTCTGACATCTCGGTTCTGTTTGATTGAACTTGTTTGGATCATTTAGCAGAATCAGCTATAGGTGCAATCAAACTTTCTGTCGACAAACAGTGGCTGCAAATTTAAACGCCTCTTACAATCAGGAAGAAAACGACAGAAAAATGAACAGCTAAAAGGGTGAACGCAAGAATTGGATTACTGCATGATAATAAAGCATTAATACTGTTCAATATATGATACTTATATACCACGGTAGTACTTAACTATATGAGTTTAATCCAAACCTCCATTAAATCAGGTACGCAATGTTTTCCTCAGAGGAAAATCATTTTGGTTTGGAAGTCTTTCGTTGTCTATACAACATAAATGGAGATTTTTCTCAAAAAGTACAGCGTACATTTTGGTGCAAAAATCTCGAGGAAATCCATCTTATTGATATTTCATGTCTAGTATTTATTTGTTTTATTTGTCACTTAGGTAATTCAAAGATTTTAGGATTAATCAAGTTGCATTATTTAGTATGGAGGTAACAGAATTTGGTAGCTTTAATAAAGTTTTTAACTCATATTTTTCTTTTTCCCCCCATTTTTTTGGGAAAGAAGGAACACATATTTTTTTCTATTTTTTACGTCTCCTTTTCTTTTCACCCGTTCTTTTAGGAAAAAAAGAATACATTTTTTTCCCTCTTTTTTCCATCTTTTATTTCCTTTTTTTAAATTTTTTGACAAAAAAAAGATAAAATTTTTTTTTTTACCCTTTTCCTAATCCTTCGACCACTTAATGTGGAATTCAAAGCTGTCTGAATCCTGTTACTCCACACTCCTGCTGCCAAAATCTAAACACACTCTGTAGGCCTGTATGTCCTCGCTGCTCCTGAACTTCATTCAAGCATTTCCAAACGGTATATAAAGCTGGAAACAAAAGTGTCTCAGAATAAAAGACTTTCATCTCAGGATATCAGTGGCAACCTCTACGTAGCCAGCTCCCGCGCTGCAGCGGTGTTATGTAGGCATGGTCTTTCTGTGAGCGCTGCCCTGGCTGTCATCATAGAACCATCTCGCTCTTCTTCCATGTGCTGGTCTTGGCTCGTCAGTGTCGATATTGTGCTTCCAGTGATTGCTCTCCATAGCATGTTGTGCTGCTAACGTTTCGACGTCCACAAAGCCATCCCACGCTTCGACTAACTGGCCGGTCGTTGATGTTTTGGTCAAGGTGTGACCACAAAAAGTGTGTTTTTTTTGAGTGATGTGATTCCGAATTAAAGGTGAATTCAGCAATTGTTCAAAATTTTCTGTTCCCACTACATCTGTTTATGTCTAATGTTTGGTTTGCTGCCTCAGGACATCTGGGGGGGAATAAATAAATCACGTATTTCTGTGTGTGTTTTTCATGTCGGCAGAGACACATTACTCTTCACACACACACTTCATTACAACACACAGATGTCACTCCATCCAAGTGGATGAACTGTCACTAAAGCCTGGTTAGATTCAGACGACTCACGCAGTGAATGAATTAAGGATCAGACACATCAATAATCCTCTCACGTGTTTGTCTCCTTTAAGACTGATGACACCTACATGCAGCTGAAGCAGGATTTGGAGTATTTGGACCTAAAGGTAAGATATGGAGCGGGACATAGCTCACCCCTGAGCCCTGTTTGGTATTTTATCTAATCTCTGCTTCAAGTGTTCTATTCTCTGCTGGGGCCTTTTCTGATTTGACCTGTCTGTATCTCCAGCTAACCCTCTTGTTGTTTCCTATTTACATCCACTCCTAACACTTTGGCCCCTCCTGAACGGTTGAACTGACACATGCGAGATTAAACATGCACACTAAACGGAAATATTATGGGGTTCTTGAAGCATGTCACAATAGCAGCCACCGTGTTGTGACTGCGAATCTGTGTCTTTGTGGTTTTGACTCTCAGATCAGAGCTCTAGAGCCCCTGATACTCGCAGTTCACAGTTTACTACTACACTGCACTGCTGGGCCTCTCAGGCCTCTGATGAACGTAAGCTGTGTGTGTGCCTGTGTCTGCATCCTCCACATGTACAACCTTTATTCCAAAAAAGTTGAGAGGTTGTGTCGGATAACACGAGATACACTTTGATGTGCCATTGGGGAGATTGGTTCTGGATTCAATCCAACTGCAAAAGGAAACAGAAAAACATGTTGGTAGCTGGATAGCTCAGTGGGTTACACTCTTTGAATCCCAGTCAAAAGAGGGCGTGGCATCAATCCAGATCCTTGGTGCTACCAGCCTACCCATCCACATCTAGTGCCGGTCCCAACAGTTGTGTCAGGAAGACGAGACGATCCACTGTGGTGACCCCTAAGGTAAAAAAGGAAATAGCTAAAAGAAGTTGCTTTTCGTAGTTTATCCTTCGTAACTAAAACAGCAAGCGGTCCAATAAGTCGGTGCTGCTCCCCTGCTAATGTCCGAACAGTTAGATACCATGAAATAAGAGCTCAAAAAAAGAAAGTGCACATTTAAAACATGGAAAATATGGCAGCAGAGGTTTACACTCAGAGAGCGTAAACCTCCGCCAAGACACAGCAGCAACCAGGGTGGACATTGTTGTCATCGGAATGACATTATTAGATAAATTAGATATATTTTTTCTGGAAAGTTTCATACAGATTCCTCCATTGATGTCTGAGTTACTGCCAGAAACTCCAAGAAACAACTCTCAGTATCTCTCAAAAACTTTGAGACCGTTCGTCTCTCCTCCTTCTCATGCACCTTCCATTTAAACGTCTCTTCTCGGCGCGCTTAGCCCCCAGCTCCAAACGGAAAGCCCTTAGGTTAATTCCGTCTGAAGTCCATTCATCGGCACATTCTACAGTTTTTTTACACGTTTATATGATATGATGAACGATAACGTAGAAATAATAATCCCGGCATTCTCTGATACCAAAACTGACTGAGAGTTTGCTAAAATAAGACGTCGCCACTACAACCAGCTTTTTTTTCTTCTTTTTTTTAAATGTTTGTTTGTAGTTTTTACGCCACAAACAAATAGACAAACCAAGGTAAAAAAAATGATATACAACATTGCAATTAAATAAATTTCAGTCCATATAAACATGACGACCTCCAAAAATAACAGAATAAAAGGTTTAAATTGTGCCGACACAAGATGGAGGCCGAAGTAGAGCTGACGCAGTTCAGAGATTTAATCAAGAATCAATATTCCATGTTCCCAAAATCAAAACACAATGTCCCTGAAACAAGCAACGGGCAACCCAGAACACAAACAACCCAAAACTCACTTTGGTGAGACACGGAACAAGGCTGCTACGTGTGAGGGAAAGGGGAGCACAGACGGAAAACACTGAGGTAAGGAGACCCAGCTGGAGGGAGAACACAGCTGAATGAACACGATGGACACTCACACAGGGGGAGTAGAGGAGGAATGCAGGACAGACGGACACGGAGAGGAAAAAGGAGTGCGAGGGAAAACAGGCGAGACTACACCTACAGGAGAAATAAAGAACTGAAACATGGAAACTAAAGGGAAGGTATTAAAGGGTGAAACGGATGAAAGAAGCCGTGACAGGAAGTGTAAAGAAAAGGTGAATACACAAGAAATGAAATTAATTAGCTTGTTAATTGATGCTAATGTTAATGAAGTCATTAACACTAGCACTCACACTGACTTTCATTTAGGCAGCCTGCCAACTTTTCAGAATAAGGGTTGTACTTTAACAAGAGATATATCGCTGAATGCGTCTGTGATTGTATGTGTGTTTATGCTGGAATGTCTTTTTGTACTGTGTATTTTATAGTACGTATGTATCTTTGTGTGTGTTTCGACATTCTGTGTTCTAGAAAGTCCCGCTGCTCACAGTACTGCATTCAGCTTGATTGGCATCAAACGTCCTCTCTCCCTCTCTCTCTCTCTCTCCCTCTCTCTCCCTCTCTCTCTCTCTCTCTCTCTCTCTCCCTCTCTCTCCCTCTCTCTCTCTCTCTCTCTCTCTCTCTCTCTCTGCGACCCTTACCCTCTCCATGTGGTGATGTTGGCTGTGCTGCTGCAGAGCGGGCATGGGATGGCTCGGCAGTGCATGTGTTGTGGCTGTGGCCCGGTGGTTGTAAAAGCCAGCTGCTTCTACCATCGTGTCTGAAAAACGCTGCACCTCCTAGACGATAACACAGGGCTCAGCTGTGCCTCGGCTCTGAAGGAGAACTTCTACTCCTTAACTGATAACATCGTAGCCAAAAAGAGCTTTTTAAAAGCGAAATTACATCATCCTCTCTTTGGTGGATTTGCACACATTCTCTATCTGAATGTTTTTCTGTGTGTTTCAGGAGGTTAATGCAAACCATGTTAGTAACACCAGTAAATCTCAAAGTGATGGTGGCAAAGAATTCGGTCTCAGCCTCTTCGTGTTGTAGTTTGTAGCTGGTCTCTGTGTTTTGCACCCACTCCCTTTACAGCAGCATATTTGTACCACAGCTCAGATACTTTGTTTTCCTGTTAAAGTAACATTTAGAAATGTTTATTTCCCCATTTCTAGGTAGCTGGAAGTCACACCCTGAAGGAGACAGGGAAGCCTGTCAAGGTCGCAGAAAGTGACGTTGATGTGAGTTCAAGCTGCGTCGCTCTGAAGGAAGATTCACTTTGCTATTAGTTTTCGTCTTATTAAGATAATACATCAAACTTTCAGAAAGTTCAATAGTTGAAACTTGGAGGAAATTATGTCTTTGATATGAGTTCAAAGGATGAGATACAATTATGAGGAACTGAAGGAAATCTTTCAGTATTTTCCCATCATGCACTGCTGTTACTTTAAATGAAATGGGCATTCATTCATTTTATATTACTGTGTGGAGTGTGATGTATCCACATCCAGATTAAATGTCCACCAGGTAGGAACGTAATAGAGAATAACTGAATAATAATTACATTTTTATTAATTTAAAGTCACCTGAGGCAAACGAGGATTGTGTTTTCGTTACCTTTGAGCCTTTCATATTAAGGCGAGAGATGAGTGGACGTTGCTGCAGGCTAAACGCAGAGAAGTCCTACATTGTTTATTTGCACACACCACACATCTTCTAATGATGTAAAGCCGGTTGGCAAAGTTTCCCTTTAAGGCCAAACACAATATGGATTTTGCAGAAACAGCGTTGGAGGAGGTTGAACACTTTTACTCTCAGCTTAAAGGATGCAGAATGCAGAGCGCTGTTGTGTAAATCTTTCAGTTTTGTTTTTTATGAAAACATAAATTCCATGGCGACTCCTATGAAGACGTTTCTCCGACTTAGCCTCCTCAGCAACAGTTTTATGATTTTAACAATTTATGATTTTCTTTATCACAATGAATATTTGATTGAATCCAGCAACAACATCACAGGGGAGACGAAAAATGGATTAATAATTGATTTGATGTGACATAAAACGAAGCCTTGAGTGTGATAACAGCCCTTCTCACAACATCCACATGATCATTACGCCAGTGTAGCCCTGTTTGAACGCATCACGATGAAGTGACCCAAGCTTTGCCTTGAGCCTCGCAGGGCACAATCAGGGATTAATTAACAAGACGCCGAGCCTCTTATCTGCTGTAATTAAAAGTGTCAGAGGGGGTTGCACCCATATTTGTATTATGTGCACACTTACAGTTATTGCGGCCAAATGAGACGTTTGAATATTGAGTGCAGCCAATCTGCATGCATTAATTCAGATATGCATACTCACATAGCCAGACATACTTGCTCCTGCACACCTAGAAGGTACAATTAAAGAAATCGGCCTCTTAATGAGCGCAAACAGTTGGATGAGCACTAGAAAAGAACTTAATCCAAAGGCGTGTGTTGGTGCCATAATGCCTCTGTGTCTCCTCCCGCAGGTGAAGTTAAGTCGCTTGTGTGAGCAAGACAAGATCCTCAAGGATCTGGAGGCGAGGATCAGTTCCCTGAAGGACGACAAGGTAAGCGCTCAGCCAGCTACGCAGGCTCCCAATCAATCCAACCACGTCATCCCACCATCAGGCGACCTCAGTCAGTGCCATTAGTCAGCAGGCTAAAATATTAGATAATTAGAGGAAACATTAAACCGACGTTACCACATTCCAGGATGAAGGTAATCTGCCGTCATCTAGTGGAGCTGCTGCAAACGACAGAGGGCATCGATTCAGCTCTCAGCGAGAGAGAGGCCGAAGAAATCAGATTTCACACGGATTACTTCATAGATTCAGGGTTTGTAATCATAGATGGAACCCTGTTGAAGAAGAGTTATTGATTTCTCACTGCACTTCGTCTCAATGGAATAACTGAACTGACCGTCACAAATATCATATATATTCTAAACTGAACTGGTCATAGAATCTGTACATAGGGGAAACAGAAGCCTGCTCACCTAAAGCCCAGAGGGTTAGTGAGTAGGCTGGAGTTAAGTAAACACATGCTGCCCCCTGGAGGCATTTCTTGTGGATGAGTGTTACAGGCTGAGTCATTCACACTCTCAGAGGAACATTCTGAGGGAGAAATGTCTCCACAATTAATCCCATTTTAATTTTGCTCATGATTCTCGCCTCCCACGATTATTTTAAGTTGATAGAGCGACAGATAACACTGCCCTGCTAATCAAATCAAGCTCTCCTTAAATCACTGCCAGGCCAATCTGTGCCGAGATTATCTGATCAGCCATAACATTATAAACACTGACTGTTGAAGTCAGATGAACATTGATTATCTCATTACAATGGTTCCTGTCAGCAGGTGGGATATGTTAGGCAGCAAGTGAACATTGTGTTTTGATATTGATGCGTTGGATGCAGGAAAAATGGGCGAGCGAAAGGATCTGAATGACTTTGCCAAGGCCCAAATTGTGATGCCTAGATGATCTCCAAAAACTGCATGTCACTGCACTTCAGTGGTGTTATAGTTGCAAAAAGGGACCTACACAATATCAGCCAGGTGGTTATAATGTTCAGGCTGATTGGTGTACATCATTTTACTGATGGTCGATATTAAAATGAAATGGCTGGAGGAGCAGAAGGCAAAGAGCTAGTCCCTCGAAGCGGACCTTCATCTGTTGTTGAGAAGTATTTCAGATTCAGGTAAAGGATGTTAAACGAGATGAAATCATAAAAACACAGAAACTAAGGTACGATTCATTATTGATGTGAACCGTCAAGATCCAAATCTGACCCCAGCGAAAGTCGTTACTGAATACCTTGGCTCGTGATGTAGCTTTGGTTGCTTTCGCTTAGCTTCTGCTCTTTGATTTCTCCCTCATCAGGACAAGTTGGAGAATGTACTGGATCTGTCCCATCAGCAGATGGAGCAGTACCAGGAGCATCCGGCCCACGTCCAGAAGATCGCCTTTCAGCAGAGGCTCCTACAGGAAGATCTGGTCACCATCAGAGCCCAAATCTCACGCCTCTCCACAGTATGTACTCTATGCCTCAGTAGTGGAACATGTGTGTAGTCTGGAGGAATAGTGAATGAATGTTATTTCTAAAATGAAGGTCTATATCCAACTTATAAATCACAAAATCATTTCCGAGCCTGTTTGCAAACCGGGTGTGTGTTTTTCTGACGCAGGAGATGTCGCTGGCGTGGGAGGAGTACAGCCGGCTGGAGAGATCAGTGGAGCAGCTGAGGTCAGCTCTGCAGGCCCACATGAACCACAGCGCCTCATCTCAGGTCAGACCGGGTGTTCTAGTTCAGAGCAGGTCCACCTCCAAACATCTACATCTTGTTATTCCATCAAAACATCTGCTGTTTTCTATAAGCTGAGTTTCACATACAGCATCTGCTATTTTATATTTCGTATGTATTTATTTTGTGATCACGGTTTCCAGATCATTTAAAGTCTATATATATAAATATATATGTATATACATAGCAGGGAATGCGAGGGGGACGCCCATCACCTTTCATCATGAGGAGGGAAAAAGAAATACTGATAAAATAAAACGAAGTATTAATATTTGTTTACTGATATTTGCTACAAATATAATTTCTGTATGATTCCAATCATTTCATTGATTTTTTAATATTCAAAATGGATGAATTTGTGTATTTCCTCTTCAAATAGAGAGGACGGGCCTGAGGTGTGGCAGCTATGAGCTGAGCCTCATCTCAGATTGTTGTTCCTCACAAACTGGGTCGAGTGTGTGACTTCTGCTTTCTCTCTGTTGGTCACCAATCTAATGTTTCTAGAAACTTTCATTATATGTCCTCACTTTCAGAAGAATAGTTCCTGTATTTCACGTATGTGTAGAACGTATACAGTTTTACGGTTCTGACATAAAACCGTTATGAAGAAGCAGGAGGTGAGGCAGCAGTACCTCTAACTCACTGAAGGGGGCGTGCTGAGCCCACGGGTTTACGCTGGTTCTGCTGCTGCTCTTCTTCTACACAAAGACACAAAATCAGAGAATCAAGTTCGCCACATAGACATAGATTCTACACATAAGCCATCTCAGGAAAAATTATTAATTATTACATTTAAAAATGAACCTATAATTTTGTCCAGATTTATTTTTAAATCATTTCTTTCGTATATAATTGAAATTATTTTTAAAATTTTGTTTACCATCACAGTATACCATCTAGAGGGAGATAAATCTTCCTCCAGTGATGGTAATATATAACCGACCTGTACCAAAATCAATCCAGTTCTTCCTCTCACTAAGGTCTATGGAGATACAAAATTTGAAGATGATCCTTGAAATTAGATGATGATTCCACAATATCCCTGACTTGTCAGGGATGAAATAAGTTAGGGGGTCAAATGAAAATAACAAATGAATTCTATAAATAAGTTTGAATAGACATTCTGATCAGAAGTGCGTTTGCATCTCTAGAAGGAGAAAAGTGAGATGAAACGTGAGCTGTGGAGGATCGAGGACGTTATGGCGGGACTGAGTGGCAGCAAAGCCAACTACCAGATCACCATCAACTCTGTCCAAAACCCAGGTTGGTAACCATGGCAACTCAGCCGCCATCACCGGAAGCCCCGATAATACATTTTGTTTTAGTTAATCAGTCCGCTTATAAAGATTAGATGGTGCCTTGCGAGGGAAAGCGCCGGCCGTACCTTGTGGAGGAAGTCATGTGATCACTCACGTTTGCTCACATATCTTGAATGTTTGGAATAGATTTTGATGAAATATTTCTGGCGTAAACGGGTACCGGCGTGGATTCTGCATCACCCTTTCACTTCCTTCAACGACTTGTGAGACAGGAGCCCTTTTTTAAGCATTTTCAACATTTTGCCAGCGTCATGAAACTATAGACCAATAACAAAAATAATAATGACACAGACACACCCATAAAATGTGTTTTTGTCTGGGTTCAACATGTATCGGGTCAGAGTGTGGTAACAAAGAGGGGCAGCAACAACGATGAGCATCCATCTGTGAATGTAAGAGGTTCAGTGGATTCAGATGTGAGATGACAGAAAATCATTTTTTTGTAGAGTCTCATGATAAAAGTGATACCAAATGCAGGCAGGTTTCCACGGTGACGGGTTTCGGTGCTGTTGATGGGTTTGACTAGAGTCAGAGCTGAATAAAGTCACATTCTCCTCATTAAAATGTAGATTTATTGAAGGAATGTTCAATTTTTTTGATAGCTGTTCATTCAAAATCATCTTGTAGAATATGTGTTAATGTAAATAAATCTATTCTAATATGAACAAATCTTCTTAATTACACATTTATAACCATCTCTGATACATGATGTTTACAGGATACTTCCTTCAGAGTTCTGTTCAGTTGAAGCTTTAGTGTCTGTGGCGTCGTTGGTGGAGGTGTTTTGCTCTCTGGGTGATTTCTAGGCGATGTCTGAATGCTTGGCTGTTTTTCTTCTCTTGTGAAATTGTTCAGTCCCTCCTTCCTGATACTGAATCCATTCATAACCCAATTACATCTAAAAGTAATCCTTGATTTCTCTGTGCGTGCACACGCTCCCCCAGAGAGGAAATTAGTGCCTTCGGTGTCAGACCCGGCAGTGCCTTCTCACAGCGCAGAGGTCCGGCCTCCGCCCCGCAACTCCATCCCCAGCATCTTCTCCCACTCTCTGCCTCACAGCACCGTGCCAAAGTGGGTGAGTGTCTGGTTTCAGGAATTATCCTCGCATTCAGTCGAAATCTGTGAGTTCCACATCAGAAACCGTCGCCATAATGGCTCATCAGCCTTACAGCGGTACTAAATGTTGCTGTCCAGGCTGAGGACGCCGCCCCACCCAGGCCTCCACTGCCTCGCCTCTACGACTACGAAGACACGCCCCCTGTGGTGCCGCCTCTCCCCAAAGAGGCGTCGGTCATCCGCCATATGTCGGTGCGCGGGCTGAAACGCCAATCAGATGAGAGGAGGCGGGACAGGGAGAGCGGGCAGTATGTCCTGAATGGAGACAGTAAGGTATGCTGTCATGTAGCACATCAGAAAGTTCATCCAGCTGCTCTTATCTAAAGAAATGAAGTTTCTTTAACTGGGATGTCTCAGTCCAAGAGTGTTCTGTCCTTCTGTCTGGTTTCAGACTGACTTGCGATCGTACCTGAGTGAACCTGAACTGGGAATAAGTCTCCAGAGCGCCGGGTCCAATGTTGACTACCAGTATTTCCAGAGCAGAGGTATCTGAGCAGTGACCAGTTAAATAAAGGCTTAATTAGTCTACTTTTATGTTCCCTGCACAGAATCTGAGTCCATTGTCCTGTGGAGCAAAAGCTGTAATTTCTTATTTTAATGTTTCTGAATGTAAACCAACTGGGATCCAGTGAAAAATTGCGCAAAGAGAGGAAAAAAACTTAGAAATCTTTAATTGCACTGATAAAAACTGGGAACGTTTTTTTTAAAAAGTGGTTTTGTGTCCATATTGACATTCCGGTCAAAGTTATTGATCATTAGTTGAGTTTTGAAAGTTAGGAACACATCGCCCATAATAAAACTTACATGCATCTCTAAGGAGGCTGCTACTATAATCATAGAGTCTTGGTTATTTACCTACTATTTTTGTTAATCTCTTAATTTCTTTGGATATCTTTATAGGGTCCCTTGTACTTTTATATCTTTATTTTTATATCCTTATTCTTTTAAGTACATATATATAGGCATATATATGTCCATACACATATATACACACATATATATATATAATATAAATGTTTCTTATATACTATATATTTTTCTGTTCTCAGTTCTACACGTGTATTTATTAATGGACGTTATGACAACTTGCACAGATGACTTGACTTGACTTACCGCCGCCCATAAATGTGAATCACATAACACGTATATCAATATGTGAATATTTTTACTATTACGTTTAAAGGCATTTATTCCCTCTGTGTCGAGACATTAAGTGATAATTCAATCGTAATACAAAAAACTTTTCAGGATTTTCGAGTCACCTGGCATGACAGTCATCTGTCATGCCAGGTGACTCGTACGGCATGCTGTCAGCGTCTCCACCCGACTGCTTCTATCACTTTTCAAAAGACACTAAACCAACTGATGCAGATTCTCGTCTGTTAGGATCCTCCACTCAACCCAACCAGTCCGCCTCCGTCACGTCCTACGTCACCCTGAGGAGAGGCCCGGGCAGCTCTGACGCCAGGGTGAGTGGAGATGTGGGGGGTGGAGGTGTCCGTTGATGGCTGTCATCAGCTACAGAACACCAGGGTATCTAACCCTGGATTTAATAGGAAGTCGATTTGAATGTTTGTCTGACTCGCAGCAACATTTCACCTCACTGTGTGTTTGAAATAACATCCAATCAAACGATTTAAAACATGTTGAATGTAAAGCGTGTGTGTGATTCTATGTCAGTGTCTACCTGTGTGTCGGACGGCGTTTTTGTATTTAGTCTGAAGTTTAAGAGTAATATATGAATATTTATGTACAGATTCTGCATCACGTGACCGTTCCTGTATGAATACAGTCCAAATCTATCAACCTTTATGTGAATTATTGTGTTAAAGTAAAGGATTTTATCCTTTAAGGCTAAATAAGAAGCAAGACATTTTCACTGTCAATCACACCTCGAATCTCGTTACGTTAAAGACTCACATGACCGGAAGGACCCACATACGTAAGTGATGTGTGGTTGACTGTTTACTTCTGACCAAATCTATCGAACACCTTATTGGAGGTTAGACTCCTGACTCCCCACCAGTCGGTTAGAGCTGAGGAAGCGTCTTTGATGAGAGGTGGAACATCCTCATCTTTAAACGAGAGGTCCAGTTGCTTTGGAACAACCTTCAAGGATTACCGTGACCCGGATGAATGAGAATCTACACCAACATAAAGTATTCATTGTCTTCCTCTCTTTAATTTCCATCCTGTCCTTATTCTTCCTCTCATCCTTCCCTGTCTCAGCCGGAGAGACCCAAGAGTGCCCTGGAGCGTCTGTCGTCTCCCACTGAAGGCCTTCAGCCCCTCAGCAGTCAGCCTCGAGGAAGAATGACGGCCGAGGAGCAGCTGGAGCGCATGAAGCGCCACCAGAGGGCGCTGGTCCGCGAACGCAAGAGGAACCTCAGCCAGGGCGACCGCTCCATCCCGGGCCCCTTCAACTCCTCCGCCAACACCCAGCGCTCCACCTCCTCCCCCAGGCTGCTCTCCGATCCTCCGGCCCCCGTATGTTACCCCCCACCACCGCGCAGCAGCAGACACAGGGAGCACCACCTTCACAACTGCTGCCATGCACCCCTCCACCCCCCAGCCACACACTAACCTAGCAGGAATGCTAACACTCTAGCACCCTTGGGCTCGTGTAACCAGGTTGACGTTCCCCATGAGCACTAACTAGCTAAAAGGACAGAACTGACCGCGGCCGGCGAGCTAGCTCGGTTAACGCTTTAAGAACAGTGGGAGACAAAATGATCACAGGGGATTGTGGGTAATACTAAGCTAGTTTTTAACTGGGAAAGTGTCACTCCCTGTGTTTTTTTTATTTCTTGAAAATGTTCAGGGTCTACTTTAGCTCCTTGTTAAAGTGACCCCCTCCCCCTCTAACACACACACACACACACACACACACACACACACCACCACCACTAAGTGGGACCTCACTCACACGATTCTGAATGTAAATCCATTGAGAGAAGAGAATGGAAGGCATAAATCTACTTCCTTTCTCTGTTTCTATCACACTAAAGTAGAGAGAAGAGCCCATCTATGTACATCTACATCTCTGTACTTGTACGCTTTTATTTATTTACCGAGGGATATTTTCAGTATACAGTTGTACAGTTATATTTTGTAGAGATTTGGTATATAGAGCATATAGAAGGAATGCTGGATAAAAGAAAATTAAGTATTCAGGTTGACGACGTGAAGAAAGAAGCACTTCTAAGTGGCAAAAATCATGATTCCACCGCCCTTCTTTCTTTACTTGATGAAATCCAAGTGCCTTGTTTGATGATGATCATTTTTTTTGTCTTGAATTAACTTCCTTGCTCGCCATTTTAATCAATCCTGGTTTGTTTTGAGTCCCAGAATCACTGTGCGAGTTAGCTTTAAGGTTGATTTTACAATGTTACGGCAGACTTCATTCAGAGAGATGCGATGGAGACGCCGCGGATTTTGACTCCAGCGGGAATACTTTGACATTTGACTTTCAAAATAAATCCTGCATGCCCTTTGCTGCCTTTAGTTTCAGTAAGGAATGCTAACAGTGCTAACACGCATGGGTGAAAACAGTAATACGGTTACATTTAAAATGTCAAAGTCTTCCATTATGATGAATAACCGGTTTGACGTTATGATTACAGACTAACACACATTCCTAATCAGACTGCTGTGAGACTTGCCTGCAATCTGACTACATTTCCCATAAGTCCTTGGAATCAAATTTCCTCTAACTGTGAGCAATACGTGGTCTGTAATCCTCTCCCCTCTCCCCTTTTTAGTGCACATAACCATAAACACCAGAGCATCTCCACTTCACCAGCATTAAAGCTGCTTACATTTCCATTTTTTATATTTCAGTAATCATCCTCACTCTCTTGTACGGACTACAAGTTCATTTTTATGTTCTTAATTCCATTGCCACAACAATGTTTGGGAAGAGAAGCTGTACTCATGTGTGAGATCTTCTAAGTAGCCTATGCTGGGCTGTTTTATGCATCATGAATATACAGGACAGGTTCCAGCGACTGGGCTGCAACGCAGCAGAAAATAAAAACAATAAGTGTGAACAAGGAGCGGACAACTTTGTCACGGGAAACCCATACGGCCGCAATATTTGACCTTTCCTATTTTTTTTTCAAAGAGTTTTAGATGTAAAGCAATGAATCCATGTCTTTTTATTTAAAAAAAACAACAACAACCTTTAAACATAGTGTAATAATCACAGTGATTTGACTCAGTTTCTGCTTTTTCACAAAGTTAAGTTCTCCGAATTAAAATAATAATTCAAATTATTTTATCATACCAAACATTTTGTAGCATACTGATATACACTTAAATTAAAGCATTTTATAAACAGCGTTGTTGTTCCATGTTATTAAATGAAAACCTCATTTACATTCTAATCATTAACCATAAATGATAAAGCTAAATGATAACAGGCTGAGCAGAGGCACTGAGTAACCGCTCTGTAAATGAAATAACCAAAACGTACGTGGAAATGAAATTAGGATGTGAATGAGAATTTAAAAATATGATTTATTTTTTTCTATGTATAACTTCAAAACTCTTTTTTTTATTTAGTACATAAATGCAAAAAATGACTTCACATAATGCTGACAGTGTTCATGGGAAAAAAACAAATATTGTTTGTCCAGCAAAATGCTTTTCTTCCATCCATCCAGTCCTCCACTTCCTTTCATGGTGATTCATCAAATCATTTATGACAGAAACGATTATTCTTCACTTCTTTCACACAGTGGAAAAACACGCCTGAATCCGCCCTGTTTTCTGGATCCAGTCCAGGGTTTAACGGGTTCCTCCCTAACAAAGGCCCAACCCGCCCCAAATGTTTCATGACTGTGTGTTTCAGTTCAACGGAAAAACAAACATACAGACTGAAGCATAAAGACCTCAACAGGCTTATAAATGATCAAACTGTTTATTAGGTTCCTTTTGATGGGGTCACATTTTTATTATTTTTTAAATCATAAAATGTTTACATTTTTTATTCTCAAAAAATGTCTCATCTTCTGTCTTCCAGACTGCTTTGATAAAACAAAACAAAAAAATGAATAATAAAAGAAAAGTAGGAAAAAATGCAGAGAAAGATTGGAAAAGCAAAATGCAATAAACTCCTACTTTCCGGTTCTTTCCCTTACCCCTAATAATAATAGTATAATATTAGTAAAAACAGAAAGCACAATCATTCTAATATTGATGATATATTAATGTTTTAATAAAATACAATAATTATAGTATCATATTATTAACAATCAAAAATACACTTACAATAATTTTATTAATAATAATAATAATAATAATAATAATGATATTCATGTATGAATAAAATACAATAATGATAACATCGCAATAAATAAATAAAAAATATACAAATAAAAAAATCCTCTAACGTTTGAACGTGTGCTGCCTGGGTGAGTTGTTGACTGTCGTTACCATGACAACTGGTGTTGTCAATCCATCTACTGACCGAGAGAATGTTTTATATTCTGACTCCCACTGACCTGGGCCAATCCTTTTGATGATAAAAATGAAAAATGGGCCAGTCTTTTTTTCCCTGGGAGGTCAAGGTGTCGCCCAGTAGGCCACCCTGATATCGGGGAGGTCAAGTCGTCAAACTCGACATGCTGTTTGGGTCGTCCGTGGCGCCGCTGTCCGCTCCTTGCATCAATCACGTTTTTCCACCGTATTGCTTTTATGCCGCCACAGCTGCGTAAGATTACATCAAAGAGGAAATAGTTCCAGATCGTAGCGCAGATGAAGAGTAGAGCTTCAGTAGAGATCTTACAGGAGTGAACTACTAATCAACGCTCAGCCCTCCTCCCGCCTCATTTCTATCATGTAGAGATTTGCACTCGACAATAAAGAGGTTCTTGCTTTTGAAACTCCTCTCGGCTCTGTTCTTCCTAATCTGGTGTGGGTTTGATGAGCGCGTGGCTGCATGTTTTTTTCCTCTTCTCCTTTTGTGTCTCACTGATTCTCCTGAGCTCAACCAGGCATGGGACGCCGTCTCCATCAGATCAGATCACCTGCTACTGCCAGCTGCTGGACTCAGGGTGAAGGATGCATGTATGCCTTTAACGCTCCTTGGATGATTACTCACACACAAGTAACACACACACACACACTCACACTCAAGTATTTCTAGATGCAAACGTGATTGTGGGGAGAGACGATGTGGCATGAGTCTGATTAAAGAAACGCTGACTAATCATCTGCTGGGTTTTCTCTGTGGTAACGGCACTGGTCACCAATCTTAGTCTCTGTCTCCCTCTTTCTGTGGCACCACTCACTGCAGAGACTCACGTTTAAGGCGTGTTCATGTGTGCCATTTTAAACACCTATATACAATGATCAGCCATGACTTTATAACCACTTGTCGTTTATTGTGTGAATCCTCCATTCTTTTCAAAAACAAGGATTCTGAGATGTTTGCAGCAGACCCATAAGTTCTACGAGGACCTTCTTGTTAGCTCCTTAAACTTGTTGGCTCCACAAACCATTCCTGAACCATTTTTTACAGTGTGACAGGGAGTATTATCCTGCTGAAAGAGGCCACTTCCACGAAGGAATACTATTTCAACGAATGTGTGTTCTTGATCTGCAGCAATGTTTAGGCGGGTGGTAGAATCCACATAAAGGGCAGGACCCAAGTTTACAAAAGCATCACGCTGTCCACCACAGCTGTCTTCCTCTCATACCACATCCTGGCACCATCTGGTCCCTGGTTTAGCGACACACACACACCTGGCTGTCCACGAGATTTAAGCCAACCTTCTTAAGTTGTCGTCAAAGTCGCTCAGATCCTTACATTGCCCATTTTTTTCCCTGCAACTTCAGGAAAAAATGTTGACTTGCTGCTTAATGTTTTCCACTCGCTGACAGACACAGAACCAAGGTTTCAGACTTCTGTCAGTGGTCATAATGTTATGGCTGATTGGCGTATATGATAGCTTTAGTTACTTACAGGTGGGTCTATTGTTGATGTTTGTTCATATTAAATAATGTTACATATATACAGTTTCATCTGACCTGCTAGTAGAGGCATTAATATCTTTAAATATGAAACGTCTCCAAACTCCTATGGAGGAACTGTGACATCTGTGGTTATATTTATTGAACCTTACTTAAAGTCGTCTAGAAGTGATAATCACTAGGCTGGCCGTTTAATCCTGACTTCTGCCCTTTCTAGGTGTTTGATTGGCGGGAGGAGCGACTTGGGGCCGAGGGTCGGAGCAACGAAGGCTGGAATGAAGTGAGGGAGAGAGCGAGGATCCAGTCAGACCAGTGGGGTGTCGGCTTCCGAGAGGTGGATATGGAACCCCTGGACTATGACCTGGACATCAGCAGAGAGGTAGACAGTTGCTCAGCGTCGGTGCGTCAGTCATGAAAGACATAAGAAAGTGGGCGGGCAGCTAGAGGCAGGGACTCGAACCCAGAGAGATAAAAGTCCTCTAAAGCTCCTCTGTTCGTCTTCATCAGATTCAATCTTTGCTCTTCTTCTCTCCCTACATCTCAGACATGTCCAGGATCTTGTAGAACAGGTATAAATCTACTGGACTTCCTGTCCTGTTCCGCCAAAAGGAGGTGGTGAATATTCAGCCACCCTTAAAAATAAGCTACAGAGAAAAATTGACTGTCATTCTGGAAAACTATCACAAAAGAAATGACTGAATAAAAATATCGTATCATGTAAAAACAAAAAGCGACTGTAGTTTTGCTGTGATGTCCGATAGAATAAAAACTGAACGTCAAAATCACATGTTAGAAAATGAATTTCACTATTTATTCAGCATTGCTGCGGCGGCTCTGTCCCTCACTAGGGAGGAAGGAGGGAGGAAGGAAGGGTTTAGAGGATTCGGGGAGGCGGGGCGTGATCTAAAACTCAAGACCAGAACCGTCATCCTTAGAATTCTTAATAAGCGGACCCGGAGCCACTCGCCTCACATCGCTGCTGAGAAATTAGGCTGTGGACTCTGTGGCTGTAGGTCGCATGCCGAGTTGAATCCCCCGGGTCCGGGACTGCCGGACCCTCCGTTTACCTCTAAACTGTTTCATGCGTCGTCTTGTTTGCTTTGACGGCGAGGTCTGCTCTCCGTTTGCTTTTTGTTGTGTTAAATAATAAGTATGATTGTCATTTGTCAAAACACAAAAACAGTTACCCAGCAGCGATTTAAAACCCCCTCTCTGGAGGCGGCGTTCGGTCTGTCCGTCCAGGCGACAGCACAAACATGGCAGTGCCACACGGCAGCCTCCAAGAAAGAGAAACTCTTTCACTTTGGGGGACATAAAGGGATTCTTCCAAACTAACATTAAGAAACTATTTTCAACTGAATACACAACAACAAACATCGCTGTGAATATTACATTCAATCTATTCCAAGAGTTACCTTTAAGTATTACACCTGTAAGAGTGACTTCCTGCCTGTCCAACACGCAGCTGTCCAAACCGCAGAAAGTTCCCATCCCAGAGCGCTACATAGAGTCCGACCCGGAGGAGCCTGTGAGTCCAGAGGAGCTGGAGGAACGCTTCCAGCGGGCCGAGCGCATCAAGAACCTGCTGGCCAGATCCAGGTAGACGTCACTCCGGTGGTGATGCTGGCGTTTGAGTTGATGCTGCTTCGGTTCTGACTCTGTGTGTTGTTCAACCAGTGTTCAGAACTTACAGACGACTGCACCTCTGGACTTCAGTGAGCTCGACTCGGTTCTACAGCAGCAGGAGAGGATCATGAACGTGTCCCAGGCCCTGGCATCCGAGGCCTCCCGCAAGAGCAAACTGGTGGCAGGTCAGTTCCCGCCTTCAGCGACTCGATGAGTCCACTAGCTGTGGAACCGGACCACCTCAGCTGGGACAACGGCTTTCTCTCCACCCTGAGTTTCCTTCACCCACAAATATATAAAACTTTTCTCCACAACATGAATTTACAAGAGCGGCTGCTGCTGAAAGACTGGGGACTTTGGATCAATCCCTTATCCACAGATGTTTGAGATGAGATCGCAGCACAGTTCTGTAAATCTAGCAGGAATCTTCTCAACTTTCAGTCTACGACACGACATCCCGCCTCTAGTCTAAGGTCTGCTGGGTTGGGCTCCATCCCTGGGACCAAGCTCAGGATACGTGATTCTAGAACATGGGTGGTTGGGAAAATAAAACAGTGCAGATACAATTAAAGCCTTTAGGGTCTTTGTAATTTTGGCAATCTACACAAAACTCTAAGATCTTAGGTTTATTTTGAAAACTGCTGAAATCCTACACAGGTCAGCCATAACATAATAACCACTGACAGGTGGAGTCTGAACAACACTGATCATCTGGTTACAGTCAGGAGTGGGATCTTTCAGACAGCAAAGGAACATTTTGTTAGTTAACATTTTATAGACAAAATAGTGATTTTGTGGGGGGGCCAGATTGTTTGTTTTTTTGATGACAGGGTCAGAACATCTCCAGAACTGCAAGTTTTGTTGGGTTCTCCCAATCTGCAGTGGTTAGAACCTACTAAAGGTACAAAAACTCTGATGTGTTCTCCTCCTCAGCTAAAGCTGCTGCAGAGCACTGACCCACAGGAACCCACCAGAGGAGGAGGAAGAGGAGGAAGGATCCATTTACCGACTGACTGATTCACACATCTCTTGTTTATGAGTGAGAACCAGACACAGCTTTCATCAAGAGTTGTTTTTTTATTCCTGGTTTTGAAATAGCATCCTGTTTTCTCGCTTCTGCGCTTACATTGCACAATTAAGTCACAATAATTTATAACAGCAGTGAATTGTTTTTCCTTTTTTTTTTAATCTCTACATCTAATATCTGTATTTGCTGTTTGGTCCGTGTTATCTTGAGTTAAAACCTAAAGCCACTGCCAACATGCTCCAATTAGATGAATCATTTATTTATTACACTGTTTGGCTCCACGGGCTCGTACATCTACTGTCACATAAAAGTCCCTGTCAATCAACTCAAATCCATCAGAATTGAATGCGAACAATGATTAAGGTCATTACAGAAAATAAATATTGGATTGAACAACTGAATTATTTGGTGTTTGTTTCTCTGACATGTTTAGATCGGTTTCCTTTTGAAAGAAATATAAATATAACGCATCATTCTCTCTCTGTGGTCAACATTTGTTTATTTTGAAGGCATATTTGCATTTGTTTGATCATTAGATAAATGATATTGATATACTCAGTGAGGAATCTGCAAATCCCAGCCTCTCTGTGGAGTCTGTGCAGGTGAGTCGTTGATTTACGGACAGGTGAGCAGTCACAGAACAGACTAACATATTTGTAGTTGAAATAAGGGACGGATACGAATATGTGATTATTTTCTTTCTTGTTCCGAAATCGTTATCCAAAATCAAATAACCATATAAAATAAAAGCAAAAGCAAAGAAAGCATCCAGAGGTGTTTGTAATGTGTGTGGTGTGAGGAGAGTGACGTGAGGCAATAAAAGATAAAACAGTTTTAAAAATTAAGTGTTAAATAGCACAATAACTAACTGAACAAATACATGACAGAACAGAAATAGTGATATTTATGTATTATAACACCAGGAGGACAGACTTCACTGTCCTCCTCTGGAGGCGGGTTTACTAGATCAGTTTAATGAATCAATGCGCTTCTTTTTTTCATGCTGATCTATTAGTCAAAACGCAGGAAATGATGCTCCAAGGGAAGACATCCTCCCTAACCAATCAACAACCAGGATACAATATTAATATGGCGTCCATATTTCCTTTTAAATTCTCTTCCAGTGAGGCGCTTCAGTGTTATGTACTGGTGGTAAAGGGGAGATTGAGTTCATTGTGCTCTTCTTGTTCGTGTGTGTGTATATATATATATATCTATAAAGATATATATATCTATATGTTCAGCTTTGCAGGTTAGTTTAGCCGTTAGCTAGAAGCCCTGACAAATTACAAGGGCACTTAACATATAAAATGCGAAACTGCTGGGTAACAGGAAACATAAAATCCCTAAATGCATTTGCTGAGGCCAAAACCATTAAAAAAAAAATACATTACCCGTGTTTGTCAGTTTACAGGGGGCAAGGATTTTTATCCTGTTGTAAAAACACAAACAAACTCAACTGGTGTTTATGATCTCAAGCTATATGAATTTGTATATACAGCAAATTCCACGTTTGTGTTGGTTTACTGTATGAACACTTAATAATCACAGTATAACACAGTCAGTTAAACCTCTGGGATCTGAATCCGTCCAGGTAAGACTTGGTAATGATATTTTCACTGCTTTGGTGAAAATGAAGGTGACAACAGGTGGACAGGAAAGGAAACGGTAAGACACCAGTGGCACGTGATGACAACAGATAATTATTCTCTCGTTTTGCAGTATGGAACATCCATACGTGCCGTCACAAGAATGTTTGCTGTGTCTCCAAGAAAAGTCTCAGGAGTGTGGAGGAGATACCAGGAGAACAAGAGGATCACTGCCAGATCCCTACGAAATGACCTCCAGGAGCTACTGGTGTGATGTCTCTGACCAAACTATCAGAAGCAGACTCCATGAGGGAGGCATGAGGGCCCATTGTCTTCTAGTTGGACCTGTGCTCACAGCCCAGCGCCGATCATCTGGATTAGCTGATTAGATTAGTTTGTTTGTTTGTAGGCCCTACACAATATGGGGCAGGTGGCTTTAATGTTATGGCTGACCAGTGCATATGTAGAGGCAAAACCAGTTTAAAAAAAGGGGATAATCTAAAACTGGTCAATAAAAAGGTTTTTTTTGAATCCCAGGAGAGTTTTGTCTTCACAACAACTCATAACTCCAACATGTCCTTCCTGTTGAAGTGTTAGGAAAAAAGGCAAACATTAAAACCAGCACTTCCTTTTATTGGATTTGAAACGAGGACTTACAAAACGTACATTTTCCTCCATTGCAAATGGTGGAATATGTTGAAAGAAAATCAACTAGTTTTCATCTGAAGGTGAAGGACGACCACTCAGTCAGAAGTTGGCACTACAGCCTACAGTCTGACTGAACAACATGCACAACAGGGTGTGGCCGAAGGCTTCACTTCTGCAGATAATCCATTTCTACACACGTAAAGATCTACATGACGGATGATCACAGCTAAACAAAAGTCAAAATGTACAAATGTCAGATAAAAAAAGTCAACATCTGGTCTGCGCTCCTACGTTGACTTGACAAACGCCATTTTGTAGCCGTGTTTCCGTTCATCGTTCTTACTGTCGGAGCTGGGTTTGGCCTGGTCTGAGGTCTGTTCCTTTGGCTCAGGATCACAGCTCCTGTCCTCAGCCTGCGTGGGTTCTTCTTCACTGGTGGACTTCTCCGGCTCAGTCTCGTCTTTATCGTCACCAACTGGTGGCGAGGGAAATGACTCCGGCTGTGGGTAAGGAAACAAGATCACGCTTTGACAACACTTTCAGTTAAAACGCTTGTACACACTGTAAAAAAAAAAAAAAAGTCTCTTGATTCTGGGTAATACTACAGCCTTTGATGAACAACCCATCCCATTTTTGAGGACGAACTGCGCGTTGAATGAATATAATTCTGTGACCCTTTGGAAACCCTACAAGACATTCTGCGCCGGCTGATATTTGCCCTCTCTTTGCATATGATTTGATTAGAGACACCGACAGCGTGTGTGCTTTCTGCCAGCCCCACCCTACTACGCACACATTCTGACATTAAGGACAACACAAAGATGACAGGTTTGAGGCCTTGTTGTAAACTTGCGGTGAACCCTGAGATCAAGAAAAAAACGTGGCGGAGACAGACGATCCGATACTCTGTCAATCATGCCTGATAATATTTTCTTGTACCACATCCACACTCTCAACAGCCTCTCGGATCATTTAGATGTACTCCGCCGAGGTGGAAATGCCCGACTTATGTTCTCCATAGCGCCATGAACAATATTGTGTTTACTTTCTGAACAAACTCCAATTTCATAATTGCCATTTTGATTTATACTATCTTCAGCTCTTAAATAAGTCACTTAAATATACTGACCATTAGGGCGGCAACAAATTCGATTTAAATTATAGATGACTCTGTAGATCTGTTTCTTGAGTTAACCGTTATTGTATGGTCTATGTTTGGTTCACAACCCAAAAACCTTCAGCTTGCAGTCATAGCAGAAACCTAAAAACATCCAGAGCTAAAACTGGAGGATCGGAGATTTTTATGAAAATTTGTCCATTAATTCAAGAGTTCTTGCAGAAAACCTCCAAAACATCTCACAAGTGTTCAGAAAACGTTGTTATGACGTGACATCACACTTTTCATCAAAGGATTACATCACCTTCATGATATGCCAAACCAACCTCTGGGTAAAATTCCATGCAAATCAGTCCATTGTTTTTTTAAACAGACAAAGGTAAACACGTAACCTCTTGCAGTCATGCTGTAGGCTGGGGATTATGGGAGTTCCCTCATCCAGTCTGCATATATTTTGTGTTACACCAAGAGTGTATGCGAGAGCTCTACCTCAGGCTCATTGTGCCATCAGGCTGATAAACGGCTCACAGTGAAACTGTTGTATCTGAAACTCATCTCTATTCATCCACCTCATACGTTTTACACACTGTGTGTGTCTGTTAACTGCAGATCATATCTGAACAATAGATTGTCCGTTTAAACTTTATTTTGTATTTACACCTCAGTTCAAAGTCTGTCTTAGTCACTTTCTCAATTTCTTGAGCTGCTGTAACACTCAGTTTCCCCCTGTGAGTATTAATAAAGCTCTTTCTATCCTGTGCCTGTGTGCACCAGAGAGTCCTGCAGGGGGCACTGTTGAAACATGGGGTGAAGGGTCATTGCTATGCATACAGTATATTCAATGGGAGAGACATTTATGTCCTCATTCTCCAGGACCCATCACCTGATCTCCTGATGAATGGAAGGAGTTCAAGTCCATCTGATTGGAGGTGGTCTCATGAAATGGGGACTGGTCCAATCACCAACTCACCTTAAGCAGTATGCACCTCTTTATTGTCTCCAAGACTTTGTCCACCATAGCTAATAAACTATTAATTCATCATTTCCTTGAATTGATTAACGGAATTAGAGAAAGTTATCATCAGGCCCACCTCACTGAAACCCAGGCCGCAGTGTCTCCGGTTCCGTCCCGACAGTTTCCCATCCATACCCTGCTGGTACTGCATCTCCAGCTGCTCATTCATCTTCTCATCTTCCTGACCTGCAGAGGAGACACCAGTCACAGCAGGCACACCCAGCCAATACAGGCCTATCCATGCATGGATAGATCTGTGCGGTGGGTGTGTAGCGGAGAAGCCAGGTTAACTGCACGGGCGTAAGGACGAGGCAGCATGGGTAAGTGGCAATGGGACAGCAGGAGTGATTGACAAAATTTTACATTAGCATAACATAGGAATTTTTTAAGAAACCTAAATGAAGAAGCTCACCACTGCGGACGTGGGATGTCGACTTGTGGTCACCAATGACGAGGCGCCCAGTGCGTTCTTTCTGGAAAACATAACCAGTGAGATTTTATAGAAACACCGCAGCTTCTCTAAAGGCAAGAAAAACAAACTTTTTATCTTTCTATAGACACTTGGCCCACAATAAAGTGAACTTAGAGTTTTGGATATCTATAATCAAGTAAACTAACCTTTGCAGCTCCCATCAATCGTAAAAACTTCTGCTTCCTTTCATTGCTTCCCAGATCAGCTGAGGCCCACTGGGTAGACCCATCCTGCCACAGAAAAACATTGTTCACACACAACGAGAGCATAGTCACATCAAAAACCTCATGCCCCTGTCATCAGATTATTTGCAGTTACTACCAGTGCAAAGCAGTTTAGGCTGGTTCTGACCAACTAGGCCAGTCGTTCTTTTACCCTCCTACACGTCACACTTGAATGAGACATTTGATTATTATTAAAACCAGAAAATAAATCCAGTATGGTTACTAAACTCTGCAAACAACAGGCAGCAGATAGATGTAAAAAAAAAATATAGCTCTTGTCTTCTGAAAGATCCCGGTGGTCTCAGAATATAAACTTATAGTATGATCACCAACCCCAGCGTACTTTGAATTAAAGCCACAATCACATTATTATACATCAGTCATCCATAAAATTACAATTACAGGCAGGAGATGGAAATAATATTATCTCATTATATTGATCCTGTCAGTTGGTGGTAAATTCTGGACAGCAATTGAACATTTTTCCCTTGAAAGTCATGAATTGGAACCAGGAAAGATTGGCTAGCTTGATGATCTGAGCAAATCTCAATGCTAGGCTAGTGGGAAAGAGCATCTCCAGAACTGTAGGACTTGTTTATGTTTCAGGTCTACAGTGGTTAGTACCAACCAAAGTGATACAAGGATGGACACCGGTCAAGTGTGGACAGAGTCGGGGGCGTTAAGCTCATTCATGAGAGTTGGTAACAAAGGCTAGCCTACGTTGTACCAACCCACTGAAGAGCAACTGTTGCGCAAAGTGCTTAAAAGGTTAATGCTATTTCTGATTGAATATGATACAGCTTGTTGTGCTCGGGAACTATGCAGCCAAAGACCAGTCAGAGTTCCTGTGCTGACCATTCCACTGCACAAAGCATCTACAGTCGGCAAATGAACAAAAAACAACCATTTCTTCATCAATTTACTACACACCATGTGAGTATCTGCCAATTGCACAACTCCACATTTAGAGACCGGACTATTTTAAGATCTTTATTCTTGGAGATTGGACTCTTAACTCATTTCTCTTTATTTAAATATATCTGTGTATTTCTACTTTTAACTAATTATATATTTATACATGCATGTATGTCTCTGTGTGTGTATATTTATATATGACCAGCTACATATACTTCCCATCTCGATCCCTCTGCCTTGACAATCGGTACAAGTCTTCTTGCCTTCCTTAGTGTCCAGCCTCTCGTACATCTCATCACACCTCAGCTACCTCACTCTTCGCCTCACGCCACGTCTCTTTTTACTGCCTACTTTCTTCATCTCTCATGCTATTCTTTTTATACTCTCCTGAACCTCCTCATTCCACTACCAAGCCTCCTCATCTCCTTTCCTCTGTCCAGATGAATCACCAAGTACCTTCCTACCTGTCTCTTACGTGTGGTAGAGCTACCACCCTGAGTCAGTCTCAACTACTTCCTGTAATTCAAACAGCAGCCTTCCTTCCTCAGCTTCCACCGTTTGATCTTCTGCTCTACATTTGCACTTTTCTTCTTTTGTACCACCAATGTCATCCTACATATAACCAGTCTATGCTCTCTGCTTACGTTCTCGCGTCACAACCTTGCAGTCTCCAATCTTTCAGATTGCAGTTTCTGCATAAGATGTATTCCACCTGTGTGCCCTTACCACCACTCTTTTATGTCACTCTGTACTCTTCCTTCTTCTTGAAATATGTGTTCAGCCCAGCCATTTTCATCCTTTTCGCAAACTCTACTAAGATCATTCCTTCCACATTCCTGTACCTGATCATCACCTCCTTGCCTTCTCTGTTCCCTTCACCAACATGACCATTGAAGTCTGCACCAACCACCACTCCCTCATCCCAGGAAATACCCTCCATCACTTCATCTGACCTATTCCAGAAATTCTCTCTCTCTACAAACTCACAACCGACTTGTTGGGCTCAATAACATTCGTCACCTCACCTCCTACATCTGTTTTCATAATCAGCAATCTGTCTGACAGTCTCATCACCTACATAACACCCTTTAAATATTCATCCTTCAGGATCACTCGTACCCCATTTCTCCTCCCATCCAAAGTATGATAAAACAGTTTGTACCATCCTCTGATTATTCTAGCTTTGCCGCCTTTCTACCTGGTATCTTACACATAATATATATCTACCGTCTTCCCTCATCACATTTGCTACCCCTCTATCTTTACTTTTAATCATGCCAACATTTAAACTTCCCACCACCACCACACTCCTGCCTTTCATTATCTCTGTCTTTTTTCGAGTTCATCTCCCCCCCTTCTTGGACCAACAGTAGCATAAATTCCCCGGCTCCCTGCTGGTTAAAGATGCCAGTGGCAGTCGTTGTTTCCCCTGGTCCGACCCAAATCCGTTTCCTGTTCGTGTGTACAGTTGTAATGATGAATTAAAATAAACAACTTATTGTTGAACATTACGTTACTTAATTTCTACCCAGGAATTGCTTTAAATCGTCTAAATTACGTTCTCTGAAAAACATGGTATTCTATGAGATTTTATTTCGAGCAAAAAAAGTATACGTCTGTCAAAAAGTGCGAGAAAACCTTGACCAAACTGCAAACTTAAGCGTGCTCAGATTTCACGTTTAAGGTTCACAGGCGTTAGCAAACAAGCTAGCACGATGCTAACTTCCATCCAAGTAATGGACAGCTTTTATTGCGATTAACGTCCATGCTTTGTTCATTTACTCACTTCGCTAGGAGACGCTGATCGTTTTGTTCCATGTCTGTCCTCTGGAGAACTCATTATTGACGAATGCTTTAATAAAATGTCACAGATTTATCATTCCACTGAGCAGAGGCTAACGGTTTTGTCAACAACCATTCGTGACGTCACGTCCGGTTAACAATCTTCTTCGTTTGAATTGCAGTCAGTAAAGTTACCTTTGCCGCCACCCTTAGGCTTACTGTTGTCACACCACCCTTAAAATAGCAAACACTTCGTGGGTATTATTTATTTTCATAATAAGTCTTTAATAATAAAACCCTACACGTGTATCATTCAGAATTTGTTTGACAAAACGCAACGTTTGCCTGGCATGTTATTGGGGTAGACTTTCCTGCTCACTCTTTCTTTATATAGTATATTCTCTGGAATATCTTTGATTTGTGAATTGGAGATCTCGAAGTTAAACGATAAATAAATAATATAAAGAGGACGTAGTTGTCAATATTCCCTTTTCTAATGATTTGTTGGAAACTTCAGCTCAGTTGCATCAATGGGTAGCAATGTTTGTAGCTGTGAATGTTTGTAGCAATTATTGGTTGGAAATAAGATTGTCAAATGGGCCCAGTGAAAGACCATAACATTTAAAACGGCTCATCAATAAGTGTATTTACTGACTAACCAGTAACTTTAAATCTTATTAACATGTAAAAAATAAAAGTATCATAACAAGCAAGGTATTACCCTAAAAGTAAAACTCTGCGTAAATTGCAGATTTTACAGATTGGATGGCCGTACAATGTACTGTACCTCCTCACGAAATTGAATTAAACGGTTTTTCAAGAAATGAACAACACCTCACTTTATTGGTGAACGTAAAACTATAATTAAAGACCATAACTCCACTAAAAAAAAATGTAATCCACAAAATCGCATTCTCCTATAGATAATGGCCTTGGAGAAAAATAGTTCCGTTTGCAGAAATGTGTGTGTGTCACGATGGGTTTATGTCCCCCCTCCTCTCTGCCTCACTGATCCCACTGCCAGGTGTTTCATCTTGACCTTGATTGCAGGGCGGAACAGACCATAAATCAAGGTCAGCGTGATTTCGTCCTATCCATGGAATTGTTCGTCGCCGTTTCTAGGCGCGTGTAACTGTCACGCACCTGTCTCGTGTAACTGTCACGCACCTGTCTCGTGTCCTGGCTGCACGTCAACAATGTTCTGCTAAAGTAAAGGCTCAGATGTTTTCCTGAGGATCTTTCGATCTTGCTTTTAAATCCAGCGGGGTTTTTTTTTCCTGTGCTGTCAGCTGACACATGATTATTTAGTTTTTCTATAGCTCTGTCCGCGGCGTTGAGGGAACTCCTCTCCTGTAAGTGATTCCGTCACTCATCGCGGGCTTGTACTAAAGTTTGCCTCACTTTTTGTTTTGTTTTTCATTTTAAATATGATTAAACATCCCAGCATGCAACTTTAATCTCTTGTAGGCACGATTCGTTCAATTGCGAATTTTAGTTTATGGTTGCCTTTCAGGATGCTCCAGGTCATATTATAGATAAACAATAAAAAAACAAACAAAAAAACAATAAATAATATATGACAATACAATAACAATAAATGACAATAAATATCAGGATATTACCAAATAGATATGCGATAAAAGCTAAAAATAAATACAAGGTCAACACTGCCATCACATAGAATAAGCAAGTACACTAGTGGATACACAATCCTGTTTCATATCAAGCATTTGGTCCTTTCTGAAATTGTTGCTGCCTGTGCTGTGTTGTCTGAAGAACACAGTGTTGTGTTGTGTCCTGATTGGTCGACCATGTTGGTTCTGTTTGTGTTTACAGTGATCTGCTAGTCTTATTTGAAAAATTGCTTGTACATACTTTATCTGTTTGATTTATGGTGGGTTTTGTTTGTCACCTTCGTCAGTCCTGTTTTCGCTTGTTTGTTTTTGAGCAAGATTACGGAAAAACCAAAAAGGATAAATTCACATGACATTTTACGCAGAGGTAGGTTTTGACATATACCGTAGAGGTGAATGAAGTTTGGTGACGTAATGTGTTTCGCAACATTTAAAATCACATACGTAAGCCATTTGGAGCAGTGACGTCAAAATGTGGCTATTGCTGCTTGTGTTCCTTTGGGGTTATTGCTGGGCTGAACAGAGACGCTGAAGTGGAATGCGCTGGAGACAAGCCGCTACAAAGTATTTGAAAATAAATATTTGGGTTAAATCATTATTTAGTTAATTAGTTAGTTAAATTTGACCTGTTTTGCTAAATGTTTTAATATTGCTCTGCCACCATTTGAAACATTGTTTTCTCTGGCAGGACAGGAGCTGTGGGCTTAAGTTGGAAGCGGGTCGGCCATCCGGCGGTGGTTCCCCTCACACATCCCTCGCACTCATGAGCAAAGAAGAGGTTGTTCTCAGGTTTGGTGTGTACTTTACAGATCCTTTCAGCTTTAAGACCAATCCTGCTTCTTCCCTCATGCTGGGTTAAAATGGATATTTGTCTTAAATTGATTTAAGAAATTATGCATTTTTATATTTTATATTGTTTAATACATTAAGACTGACCAGTGGAATTTTCTCTCTGGCCTGCATGTGAAACACAAACCTTTGTCCTTCATTTAATTTGATTGTAGGTAATTAAAGCATTAAAACTATTGAGTGAGAATCAATTTGTACGAAACGTCAGAAAAGGGGAAATATAACACAGGACATGTAATTCATGCATCAGAATTGTTAAATGCATTGATACGTTGTGATAAATTAACCGATTGAAAATTGGTCAAAATAGCACTTGGTGAGATAGAAATCAAGGATTAAGCCGTTTTAGTGACTCACTGTTTGTCTTAGAACTGGATTATAACTGAATTAAGCCATATTAACCCAGAACCATCTCTTCTCAAAGGAAAATAATGGGGGATACAAACTAGACCAAAAGACCCACATTAAACACATTTCTATTTTTGAAATGCTACCACTTATATAAGATATCACATATACGTTGAGTCATACACATTTTTATGCTAATTTATTTTCCACATTTGAAACAAAAAAAAATGCCATTTTTCCTGCTTTGGGATGGATAAATAATTATCCTATCATACCTTATCTTAAAAAGCAAGCTGAAAATTACCAGTTAAAAATCAATGGTCAAACATAAGTAATTCCAGTTAAACACTTGTCATTATAGGCTCTTAAGGGTTTAGGTTGACCTTGAGACAAAGGAGTTGGACTGCATTAGAGAACTAGAAAAAGAACTCGGGTTGAGAAAAACTTAATGTCGATTCCTCCATTAATGTCTGCATTATTGCCAGCCTCCAATCAACTCTCTAAGTATCTCTCGAATACTCCCTAGCTGCCTTCTCCTGCACCTTCCACTTCACCGTCTCTGTTCAGCCCACTGAGCTCCAAGCTCCACCCTCAAAGGAATCAAAGGAACTCTTGAATCTGCAGCTCCACCTACAAATAAACCACCCAAAGAATCTAAGGGACAAGGGAGGCAATAGCCACATTATGTCACCGCTCCAAACGGCATATTTTATTTTATTTTTAAAGCAGCGAAACACATAATCCCCGCAAAACAATTTCCCCTCTATGATACGCCAAATCTTAGCCCTGGATAAAATTTCAAGCGAATCTGTCCTGTGGTTTTTCCATAATCCTGCTCACAAACAAACAGGAGTGAAAACAGTGGAACCTCCTCGGCGGAGGTAAATTTGAAAATCATACATAATTGTGCTTCATAAAGTTAATATAAATGAAAAAATAAAACAGAATATGGAGCAAGCAATATATAAATAGTTGCATCTTTGACCATTAAAACTAAGGGAATTGCATTGCATTAATGAAATATCAAAAGGTTTGGGACTTCAGTCCCAAAATATGATTGCAACACAAGTATGTGCAGTAAATGAATCAGAAGTGTGTTTTTTTACTTTCATGTATGACGTAGTCCTCAATTAAGACGTTCTGTTTGAGTAATCCTTTTCACACTCGGGGTCCCGGACCTGCAGCTTCTGGTCCAGTTCTCTAAGTGAACCCTGTCAGTGAGATGAGTTGCATTAAAGCCACCAGAAGGTGGCGTAGGAGTAAACGTAATCCTAAAAACCCGCGCGGCGCTCACACCTCTGACAGGACGCTGAAAACTCTCCATCCAGCAGCACCGAGACGATCTGGGCATTAAAGAGAAGTTTTCACTCCGACACTCACTGTTTCTAACATTTCTAGTCCGATTATACAAGTTGAGCACAGACCATTTCCTGAGGACCGTTTTCTTCTCTTCAAAACAAAGAAAATAAACATTTTCAAAACTTTCTAATGTGATTAGGTTAGTTTTTTTTTTCTAAAATAGAGCTTATTTATTTTAATTATAACGGTATCAAACTCAGTGAGACATATCCCTCATTACTTAGGGAATTAGTTACAGGAACAAACAACAACTTTATTTTCTTATGGCTACAAAAACGCTTTTTAATAATCCAAAACTAAAAATATATACAAAATATAAAAAACTAAAATGATAATTTGTGTGGATAAGAATCCGGGTACACAGACGAATATTCGTAAGAGATAAAAATAGTAAAGTAAAGATCATAAAAATACCACGTTAATTACACGCGCGCGCACGCGTTGACCGTACAGAGAAAAAGGGATGAAGATGAAGAAAAGTGTTACAATATGCGAAGAATAGAAACTATTTTCTGTTTCTGCTTAATATAATAAAGAAAGTAAGACTAAAAAGAGAGGGAGGGAGGGAGGGAGGGAGGGGTGTGTATGAGTAAGTGAGAGAGAGAGGGAGAGAGGGAGAGAGAGAGAGAGGAGGGGTTATCCTGCTCTGCCTCTCTTCCTCACTCTGTCCCACACTCTCTCTTCACCTCCACATTGTGCCGGACGGGAAATAACTTCAACAACTTTAGAATCCTCCTGATGACAGCCCCGTGGGCTCAGCTCCACCTCTGACAACAATAACCACACTTTTTTTTCTTCCACTCTCTGATCCACGGAGCGCAAACACAGGAGTTACCAAAGTCCCCACGCGCTCCAGGGATGGTGACTTTACGCACGGGATCTGAAGGCTGTTTGAACTGACTTTGGTTCCACGCAGAAACGCATCGCCCACGATAAGCTTCCACTTTTGCTTCAGAAACACGCAGCGAAGGACGGAGAAGTTGATCCAGGTAAGAGGAGTCCCCGCAGCGTTAACGGGAGCGTGACCCGGTGCGTCCGGTGGCCCGGTTTGTTTTTAAGAGAGCGCTCACAACAAACCTCGATGACATCAAAGACTGATGAAGATCAGCTCCTCAGACCTGCAGCTGGTCCGAGATTAGAGTTTAGGTGACAGGCAAAAAATAACCCACAGAATGACTTCATAGAGAAAAGTCCTGCATGAAGCTGTCACAGGGGAAAAACCTGTTAACGTTATAACGGCGTAGTAACCAGAACAAATAAAATAAAAGTCATTCACACCAACTTCAAGAGCTTTTATGATGAAGCATTAAACAATTTAATCATTATTTTCTAAACAATTTATAGTTTATGACACGCATGAAATTTGTTATGTATATTGACCTAATATTAAACGGATTGTTGTTATTATTATAATTATTGTGAGACGAGCTGCAAACCTCATAATTCTTTTTAAATAAAAACTTTAAATTACTGGTGATTTTTCATCACTTTCCTTGGATGAGTTTCATCTCCGTGCTGGTGATGAGAGGGCAAATAAAAATAAAATAAATCTTGGCATCTTTCATTGATTTACGACAAGAAACCTGACTTTTAATCAACTTTAATACATTTCCAACCTCTTTTTATACCAAGTTGAAGCCATTTCTTATAATTAAATGTCAAAAACAAATCTCAGCTATAAAACAGGAAACTTTGTTGATCAAGAAAAGGAAATAAAACACAGTTTCCTTCCATTAATTGATGAGAACTCCAGAATAGGTATTCGTATAAAATGTTATTTATTGGTAGATAAAGAGTGGGCGATGATCTTTAATGCTGAAGCTGGTTTTTAATTTAGTTCCTAGGAAGAGGAGGGCTCTTAGAGTGGTGCTGAACTGGAGTTCGGTTCTCCCCTCCACGGTCACCTTCTGTTCATAAACCTGCTCAGACTTTGGTGTTCTGCATATTTCAGCGCACGTGCACTCAAAAAAAGTGAACTTTCTGAGTTGTTAAATTCAATAAGTGTATTTAAATCAAATGTTATTAATATCTATGTGTGAGTTTTTTTTTTTTTAAAACCCAACCCACTTGAGCAGGTTTGACTTAAAACCTGTTAAGTCAACAGAATGGGGTTAATTTGACACACCTGAACAATTTTGGAGTGAATCTCACGGTTCAAACCAGTAAACATTAAGTTTCTCCTGGATTAGATCGTGTGGGACAAAATAAACGTAATTGAATAATGACGATAGCAGTTTGTTAAATGTAGGCTACCTAGATTAACGTGCATTTAATAATCCACGTTTAACAGATAAACCTGAAATTATCCAATAGAGTGTCAGTTCTGGTATTTATCATCTTTAATAATGTCAGTAAATTACATTTAACACAACTCAGTTTGGTGGAAATTGTTGCTGTATTTGGATTAAATAAATTAAATTAAATATTATTTAAATTTAAATGTGCTCTATCTGAGTTTCCACGCACGTGCAGTGGGAGAAGAAGAGGGTAACTTTCCTCCTGGAGGTCACGACTGATAACCCGGGAAGAATGGATGACATAAAACAAAACAAAGACATAAAAAAAAAGCCCCACGGCTTCAATAGTGACGTAATAGGGAACGCTGAGTTTATTTCCACTGGTGTTTTATTTTCACCGCCATCATTCTTTCCCCGCATGTCACCGACTGACAGTTTTACATCTTCATTATCTTCCTGACTAAGTGAGTCTGTGTCACGCGTGATCTGTGCCGCGTGGAATAGTGTCAGCGCTGGCCCTCAGGTGTGGACTGGTGGGCAGATGGCGGGTGGGCTGGAGTCACGCGTGCAGGGTCTCCGATCAAGCGCGAAAGCAATCAGCTGTGAGCTCGCGCCCTGGGTTCACGGCGAGGATGTGACAGAGGGTACGGGAGGACAAGGCGCGCGAAAACGGCCTGGAACGGACTGATAGAGTGACTGTGGGGTGTTCCCCACGCGCTCTGCCACGCTACACATCTGAGATAAGCCGCTGCGCCGGCAGATAAGGAGCTTTTAGAGAAAACACAGAGATGCCGCACAAAATAAGTTTGAAACGCAGAACCCGGACAATCACGGATGCCAGGCTGCATGTCAATCACGTGACCATGTCACTGTATCCCGATCTTTGTGGGGATATTATCAGCGTGGCTTCCAGACCTTAGCTGCCCACGCCGGCCTGCGTTTAAATCACCAACAAGTGGTTTAAATTGTTTGGACTCTACAGCAGCGCAGGGCTCTCATCCCCCCCCCACCCCACCCCCTCTCCCTCTCCCTCTTATAAGTGAGAGTGTCAGTCTGAAAAACAATCCGAGCTCGTGGGGGTCTCTGCGGTTGATCGCCCGTGGCATTTTGTTTGCAGCAGGTGCTGCGGCTTGACGTTCCCTCATAAGGTAAAGTGGCATTAGAGCGTCCAAATGGCAGACTTATATATAGGCTGCTGGTTCAGCACATTGTCCCGGGCTGCTGCTGCTGCTGCTGCTGCTGCGCTCCCTCCGCTCTCCGTGGGAGACCTGCAGCCTTTCTCTTCCCCTCAACACCACCGCCAGACCCTCTGAGCTGCGTGGAATCCCGCAGTATCGTGGATCAAGTACTGCTTGAGGGAAAGTGCTGATACCGTGTGAAAATATATCCCACTACAAGTAAAAGTCCTGCACTCAGAAAACGGAACTTTTTGGGTTGTTGAATTAAATAAATGCGCATATATCCATTTAATTAGGAATGTATATGTGTTTGCTTTGAGACTAAGTCAACTTTATCAGGTGTAACTACGAATGAAGGCTTGTTGAAGCTGAATGATTTGACAACATTTAGTGTGTTTTATCATCAGATCAGGCTTGGATCCGTTCCCTGTTGGACCGGATGAGCTCAATTCTGTTCAAATAAAAGAAACAGCATTATTTCTAAATTCATGTTCACTTAGTTCACTGGATATGTTAATGAATCCAAGTTGATGAGATCATTTTGCAGTTACACAATGGTCCTTTATTTCTTCTCTAATAATTTTTTTTAATTAGATTCAACAAGTTTTTTTTTTTTTCCTGAAATTGTTTTGGGACATAACTGCGTTGAGTAAATCCAACAAATAATTTTTGGTGTGTTGCAAAACCTTCCTGATGTAAAAGTCATATTAGCAAAAATGTATTTAAAGTATAAGAACTCATTCAGTATTATATGTGGAGGACTTTTGCTGCTGCGTTAGCGTGTCTGCCTGTGATGATGCTGAAGGATGAAGTAATCTAACTACTTTAGATGCTGCCGCGTTGTTTAATCTATAAGAGATATACCATGTATGTTTAGAAAAGTCTCGTTTTTATAACATGAGCCGGCTTTTTGATATCTTCCAGATGATCTAAGATGGCTTTTGAATGATTTAATTTGCTGAAAAGAAACAAAAAACACTTAATCCTTAATTCTATGTTAATAATCAAGTCTTTTGAAGATGCGCGGTTTTCACTGGGCAGGATGGAAT
>VRLP01000225.1:182500-286700 GCA_009660295.1 Lophius piscatorius
AGCGCTGCCTCTCTCCGGCTTGTTAAAAGTCGTTTTTTTGGAAGCGCAGGGACTCATGATATATGCGAGGTACCGTACGGTGGAAGTTCCCTCTTCGGAGGCCGGGTCAAGGTTGTTCCTCACAACCTCAGAGGAGGTCATTGTGAATCACTTTGCAGAACGACTCGTGTCTTATCTTCTGTGTGGTCGCAGTAACTTCCAGCTTCAGAGTCGAGCAGCTTTTGAGGCCAATGTTTTCACATCTCCGCTGAAAGGAGCGCTCTCGGTTCTTCCAAAAAGCCATTCCATTCCAGAAAGGACACACAAACTCAGGGTAGCGTAAGGATTTAAATACATTTCACCCAATGTTGTTGTGAAACTGAAAGCAGCTACAGGTAGATTTTCGGAAAATGTAAAAACTTCCTTTTCTGAACTTTTTTTCTTCTTCTTGTCTTTCTTCTTCTTCCTCCTCCTCTTTCTACTTCTTCCTCATTCCTCGTTCTTCTTCCTTCTTCTTCATCTGGTGGCTCCTAATGAGAGGATTCTTCATCTCCATTGAAGTTCTACTTTCACTTAGTTGAACATTGTTTTACACCGGATGCTCTTCCTTACGTAACCCTTTTGATTTATCTGGGAATCGGGAGAAAAACACAAAGACTCAAGTTGAAAAGACCTCAAAGTTTGTTCAATATCTAATTTAAACACAAGCAGCTCTTGCGTGACGCCATCTTGTCTTTTC
Organism: Lophius piscatorius; assembly: GCA_009660295.1. Lineage (NCBI taxonomy): Eukaryota > Metazoa > Chordata > Actinopteri > Lophiiformes > Lophiidae > Lophius > Lophius piscatorius. The sequence continues at coordinate 183,219 of VRLP01000225.1, forward strand.
TCAAACTGACCGTTGATCGTTGAAATTTAAACCTGCAGAAAATTTTCAAGTCAAACAAGAAAACCTCTTCCCATTCTCCTCATGCTGCTTGCAGAATCCATTCGCCTCGCATGTTATGATTCAGACCGGGCCGAGCGGATCCCATCGTTACGTCTTCAGCATGTTTGTTTGATTGTTTTTATTTTTCCCTGCCCCTTTCGTCAGCTGCTGCAGCCAAAAGTAAAGGTTAAAGTATAAGAGTCCTCCATAATTGATCCCCTGCAAACCCCCGGTCATAGTTTACGAGTGCTTTGGTTGCAGCGGCTCTAGTTTGGTCAATAATGTTGCGGAGGGTGTTCTTAACAAGGCCACAGGGTGACCAGGTGACTGACGAGGGTGCTCATGTGGGTCTTTATCCGTCAGTCAGCGGACGCCGGCTTGGATTGCAGAGCAGATGCTTTGGCAATTACGCCGCTGCTTCGATGATTTTACAGAAAAGGGGAAATCACAAGTCTGCATATTCAAGGGCTGATAGAGTTTCATTCTTTCCTCCTCCTTTCAATTTACTTCTGTCTTCTCCTTCCTTTTCCGTCAGGCCCCTCGAACGGCGAGGGCGCCTTTCCGAACTGCACAGAAAACATTAAACAGGAATTATTGGAAAGCTCTTTGCTCTTAAATGTCTACATTCTAAGCAACTCCCCTCAGATCTCCCCTAACTCCAATAAACCACGTTAAGTGTGCGTAGCGTAACCCACGGAGTCGATATGGGAAATTTGCTCTCATTAGCAAACAGCTCCAGGTGGAGTTTACCTTGCTGAGGCAGCAGATGGGTGGGGTTGATATGTTCAATAATACGAATGAGTGAAAGTTTTGACAGTCAAACAAAAGTGTTTCAAGATACATTTACGCCTTCATTGTGTCGATTCCTGAGTTTAAGACAGACAGTCCCCACCCCTCTGGTAAACCCTGCAGGTTAAAACAAAGAAACGAAAGAAGATATTTACACTAGCTGTTAGTTAAAGTCTGTTTTTGTACAAACCCTTCTCAGGTGCCAGAGAGTTCATCATTTCTCCCTCCATTTTTCTGCCGCTGCCCAAGGATTTTTATTTATACTAGTTGTTTCCAGCGCCGCTGCAGGAGGACGCTGCTGGTGCCCTCTTTTTTTTTTTTTCTTTTCTTTTTTTGCAATTCCACAACAAGTTGGTCTGTTCTAAGATGGAAAAGAAAAATTGAATGTTCTGAAATATTTGTGGCGGGGAAAAGGCCTCCTATGCGGTTCCCATGAGCCTCTTTGAGACCATTGCGAGGGAGCCGCGGAGAGTGGCGAACGCTTTTGAGACCAACAATTCCGAACCACACATTACACTGCATGAGTTCTTTGGCTTTGAGTGTGCACACCCACATGCATGCTAAACACAAACACATGCATGCTAAGGCAAACAAGGCATAAAACATGAGCATGGCGTACACTCACACACACAGCGGGCTCTCCCCAAACTACAAAGGGGAATTTACATGACTTCCTATTATCCACGTCTCATTTCATCAGACCCACACGATGCTGAAAACGTTGCTGTCGAGGAAAGAGGGCGTTACTGCCGCAGACATCGTGAGTTCTGTTGTTGTGGATCAAGCTCTGAAAAGGCTGGAATCTAAATTTCCCGTCATCCTTTAACTTTGGGCGAGATGTCGGGTTAGATGCTTCGCATATCAACCAGATCTTATGCTCCATAGCTGCTGCCTGGTCTTGGAATTTGAGATTTCGAGTGTTTCCGGGTCGTTACGAGGCCCGTTTCCTCCAGTAGATTAGGGGAGTCGCCATGGCGGGTCATTAGATGTTACTTTTTAAAAAATTTCCCATGATGCAATTCTTGCTGTCTCTCCATCTTCGTGAATCACATTTTAATTCAGGACATTAGTTGGAAGCTTGCAGCGTGAACACCTAATGGTCCAGATGACATCACTCTGACATCACTGGAGTTGTTGTCCCTCATCCTGGCTGAGGGGAGGAAGGATTTAGGAATGGTTTCCATCTGTCATGTTCAGTTTCTGGAGCAGGACTCGAAAACTTTTTCATAAACTTTCTTTAGACAACAAGCTGTAGTTAAGTGATGCATATTGCTATTTAAAGTTTTTTTTTTTTTTAAATTAATGTTTTTCCACAGTTCGGTTTCAGGGCCTTTTACTTGACATTCATTTTTGCACCAAATGACAAACTTTTTCTGTGTTTTGGCTTTTCGGTCACACACCAGCACCAACCTTCTGGGGTTCTGGAGTATAATTGTATTAAAACTGTGATGACTAGTTCCTACTTTGCACACGGCTATTATTCTTACAGCCTCACAGCTACACCCGGACAGAACGGCAACGAAAACGCTTCTGGGTTTTTATTCTCAATTCCTTTTCTTTTTTAAATTTTAAATGGAAAATGGAAAAAGAAAAAAACACTTCCTCTGTTTGTGTGCAGTGTTTCTGTTTCTTTGTCATTGTGACGCTGAAAAGTTACCGGCTGAGCGTGCATTACAGCGTTTTCAGTCATTTGGGCCGATCCTTCTGCATAATATTTTTATAACGTTGTTGCCTGAAAATTAAAGGAAAAACTTCCTTTTTCTTGTCATGTAAATGTGGCCTTCATCGACACGTCCGGATCAGATCTCAAACTCTTTCTTAGGTCGCAATTTAGGACATTTGATCTCTTCTATGCTTTTTGCTTCAATTGTAGGAAGTTGAATCTAAGCTCATTCTGTGAGTGGCATTTATCTCGGATGTTTTCTTTCTTACATTTTCCTGCTTACATTTTCTTCCATACGGTGGAGGGGTGTCTTAAATATATTGGAAAATGAAAGATTTTCATGTATTTATTTATTTCTATCAAGAAAATGTACCTTTTTTTTTTTCTCTTAAATCTCAGACATGCAATTAACGGCGACATCTTGAATAACTCCCTCACTGTCTTCAGTCAGTCAAACGCGGCCGTGGCGCGGGATCAAGAGTGTTTCATGTTTCTTCTGTTATGACAAAACTCCCCACTTCATGATCAGTATCATTCATCTTGATTCTGCTCCTCTCGTGTGCAGAAACGTCACCCTCCTCAAAAAGCAGATGAGCCTTCACTTCACCACTAGCAGCGGTTTTGGAGTAATGGGGCGTGGCAGCAGGAGGCCTCCGAAATGGACCCTGTGGTAAAACAGTGCGGGCCAGGATAATGTGGTCACACCCACTGAAGCGCAAATCCAATTGGTTGTCAGCCAGCTTGTCTGTGTAGGGCGTTGCTATGGAATCCAGGCCTTAACAAAGTCTTTAATCGAGTCGTTGTCATCATGAGATGGCGGTGAGTGTCTGGGCTTGCAGCGGAGAGATGGAGGCTCCAGTGGGAGGTATCTTCTGTGTGAGGCTCAGAATAGAAATGTACCACTTGACGTACGGCTCTGAAAGCGGCCCATCCTGGCAATACACACATCAGGTCCGTGCCTTGTGTCAGGAAGTTCTCAGGGCGATGGCGCCTTTGGAACACATTCATAAATGACATGCTCCTGACACGCTCCTGGCTCATGTCTACTTGCGCTGTATGCGGTATGCTATGTACTGTATACGCTGTTGGATTAGCACAAGTGTTGAGTGTGGTGTCCGGCGATGACGAGGAGGGGCGCTGGCTCGGCTATCGAGCTGACTGAGCTCGGACCTCAGGTTTCTGCCAAGTAATCCAACCCACTTTAGATGGTGGGGACGGGCGGCAGTATGGTGGCATGCTGACATTTGTGCCAGAGGGTTTCATGCGCAAGAATACGCAGGATGCACTTAATGGTAATGGTAGCGGTGCCACGCATGAGGGGAACGCCAGGCTCTCCACCTGTCGGCCTTCGTCACGCCACTAATGTTAATGGCGTGTTTTGGGAGCACATATCAGCCTGACATGAGTCTACATTGGGGATGGGGTCAGACCTACTACTGTATTGTCAGAGGGAGTTGATTTGTCTTGGTTCACAGCTGGTGTGTAACCAAATAAAATCGCCCTCAAGTCGATGGTCCCCCGTGGGTGGGTCTGCCGCTACAGGAGGGAAAATCGCTGCCTCAGCAAGCTGTTTAGTCTCATTCTCAAGGAGCTTACGCTGTGTCTCCCTGTTTAATATGGGAAACATACGCTGCTGGCCTGTGATGTCAATTGTTATTGCTGGAGGCCTGCTATAGGAAAAATCTCATTTGCCATTGTAAAGCACTGCAGTGAAAAGGAGCTTATGTCATAAAGACTCTATTGTAGCTGCTGCGGGGCCGTGTGTGTGTGTGTGTGTGTGTGTGTGTGTGTGTGTGTACTTTGAGCCGTAGATGCTGGTTTTCACGTGTGTTTCCCTCACATTTGTGCAGGTTTCAGGGAACAATGCTTTCTGGGCTTGTGTGTTCGTGGCGCACACAAAGGCAGTAAAGAGGTGGGGATTTATGAATGAGGGCTGTCAGTTCAGGCTGTCGTAACTGATGACATATTTCTTTTGCCTGCCCCTCTATGATTCTTTTATGAGCTTTTTCACGTAACCGTGCAACGCCAAGACTGTTGTTGATGGGAGATAAGTTAAGGCGATAACAGGGATCAGCGAGGGAGTCGTGGTGTGTGTCAGCTTGAGGAGACTAGCAGGTTGAAAGGTCACTAGTCTTTTTGGATACTGGGCTGCAGGACAACAATTGAAAATCCATTATGTATTCAAAATACATAAATAAAAATGTCTGTCTGTCTGCTACAACCTTTCCAAACTGCACTGTCCCTACCTGACCTGCTGCTCAGTCACTTAGCCTCCCTACTGTAAATAACCAGAAACAAGGGAAGCGATCTGTGACCCGTTTGTGGAAGTCACTGGCAAATGATCCAGCAAATGTCTTTACAGGAAGACGATTCCTGGTTTCTTGAGGTTACAAGAGGTGAAATGTGTGTTGTGCTTAACGTCTCTGCCGTCATTCTGGATCAAAGTCACAAGGCCTGACCCTCCTGGGATAGCCTCAAAAGTTCCTCCAACATTTCTTACCTTTCCAACGACATATCTCCGAGAGCAGCACTGGCGGAGTGTTTATAACTGTTTGCCTCGCAGTAAGGTTCAAATCCGCTCGGTAGTGATGTGACATATCACTGCTTTTCTGTCCGATCGGATACCAAGTAAAGCAGGATCGCAGGTACCGATCCGATATCCATACAGGTGTTCAGAAGAGGGAAATGAAGTAGGCTCTTTCTAAAGATCTCTTTAATGACATCAGATCAGAGGCGGGCCTTCAGGTAACTTTACTGTGACACTCCGACTACAGGCTGTTGTAGGACTACCTCACATTCAAAGACACAACATTTATGTAATGATAAACAGCTATTTTAACAAACATCAAAATTCACTAAACTCACCAAAGCTGTTCAACATTTTAAGTAAAGAGATAATCCTCCTGTCTTTCTTTAAAAGTAGTTTGTCAGTTCATCATAGATGAGCCTTATGGATAATGAATGTTTGAATAGGACGCCGCTATCTTTCAGTTCCATTGGAAGATCCTTTTCCACCGACATGGAGGGAAGTGCTGACAGTCCTATTTCTCTGATAAGATTTAATGTAACTTTCTGAAATTAACTACTCTGTCGACAAAAGGAGCACGGCCAACTTAACCGACTTTGAAATCTGATTGGTTTAAAAAAACGGGCCTGCTTTTTGACAAGCAGAAACCTCAAGCGGGTCCCAACTCCATGTTCATGTTCCGGAATGGACTTTGTTGGTTGATAATAAGTTTAGAAAATCAGTGTTTTTCACAGTAAAGTGGACTTAAGGAACTCACCTCAGGTGTTGCTGTATCCTGTTGCCAGTTGATGGGAATGTTTTGTTGTAGGGAATCAAACTCACAGCTTTATGCTAAAACCCCACCCACATTTTTGAAAAAAATCAATATACAAACTGAATCCCCCCCCCCCCCAGTTGATAGAAAACCTCCTTCTCACTGCTTGATTAATCTCATTAAAGTTACTTATGCCCACTTCCACCTGGGGAGTTGTTTCTATGGCCCACAGGGTTCTGCTGGCTCACTCCCAGCTGGATGCAAATGCCAAGGCCTAAAATATAAAACAAACTCCGCCAGCATTCTCTGAATTCATCAAGCTTATTATTAATGACCTCTCATGATGAACTGCGCCAAATGGAGATGATTGATACACAGAATTGGAGCAGCATCATAAAAAAGCCAAGAATTGAAAAATGCAGCTTAGTGGATATCAGATCAATAATTGTTAGCCTTGTAATCGCTCTCGGACTGGAGTACCAGCGGGCGAGGAGTCTGTTTGAGCCGTGGTTGGAGCGACAACAGGCACTCGTATGATGAATTGTGGAATGTACGAAGGAGTCCGTAAACATTTGCATGATGCAAAAAGGTCTTTACAAAATGAAATACGTGCATTAATCCTTTAGAAAAAAACACCACGGCGCAACAAGTAAAAGATGTGAGGTGGTGGGGGGGGGAGCTTGGTGCCGGCGGATGAGACAAACTATATGTTTGATTTCTCTTATGAGTGCAAATTGCGGACTGTACTGGCGAGAGGACCGAAGTAAAACGTTGGATATTTATTGCCGACGCAGTTTTTCTATTCGTTTTTCATTCCTGAGACCGCCACCTCCATCTCAATAAGCCTCCCCTCTCATTCAGCTTCTCTGTGTTTTACAGAGCGGCAGATTTGTGCGCTGTCCTCTAAATCATTTCCCTCTCTAGCAGATTGCTCCCTGCTGGAATATTGGCCTGACAGCCGTTTTTTTTTTTTTCCCCCCTCTCTCCCTTGCTTCCCCAGTGGATTCATTTACATTTATACACACAGCAATTAATTACAGGCTGGCGCTGGCCTTGTAAATTAGAGGGAGTTGAGGTCGCCCTCATTATTGCCCGTGACAGTTAAAGCCTTGTTTAGGTCGTGACAAGGTTGACTTCAGACGGGGACAGTAGAAGCTCAGCAGGGACTGGCTGGTTTTCATTGCATGGGATATCACTTTCCAGCAAATGGAAAAAAAAAAAGAAGAAGTAATGTTTAATCTTAATGTTTCTTTTTTTGTTTTAACCTGGTAATGTCCTGCTCGACTGTACGGTTGAGCACATCATGTCTTATTGAAAAATGTTTTCCATCTGACTGAACCTTTTTTACAATATGAGCCAGTAGCAGCATGTATAGATGCTAAAGAGTAAGGGGCCAAGGATGGAGCCTAGGGCGTCACCGAGGGTTTTTTTTTTGTTTGTTTTTTTTGCATATCTGTGAGGACTTACTCGAGAGAGTTATGTAATTTGATTCAACTAAAAGAGTCTAATAACGGTCATAGTTTTTCTAAAAAGCATGCTTTACCGAAATAGTTTAGCTAATCTAATTAAAATAAACTATTTCCCACGAAATTAAAATTTTCAGCATGAAATAGTTTTAGAAGTAAGATTTTATTTTTTGCCATTTTAAAACGCGGCTCGCCACATAATTCAGTCGTCTGTTGTTGTTTTGTTTTTTTGTTTTTTTTGCAGTATGTAAGATGTGGAAATGAATAAATGCCCTGAAAAAAATGAAATATGCAAACAAATAATTTTTCTCTTTCTTCCTGGAGAGGACATTGGAATCCAAAGCATTTTTTGCAAAGCTAGTGTTCTGTGTTTATGAAAACGCTATTGTCTTTGCACTTAAAGGTCATCACACCAGGCCTTCAGATAAAAATTGCTCCCTGTGTGTTTTGGGGGTCTTTCTTTTCCAAATTCTTGTGGAGGGGATTTTCTACAGATGGCGGAGTCAGGCAGGGGGACTTCTCACGGTATCGGCCTTTTCATGTGAAGATGCTTCAACTTTTACCCGGCTCCTTCTCTCACAAGGCCCTTCTTTCTTCTCTGTCACGCAGCGATGTGTTTGTGCATACCTCGCCAGCTCGACAAAAGAAGGGAGAGATCCTATTCACTTCTGCCTTTGACATTCACCTCTTGTTTTTACAATCTTTCCAAGGCGCGCTGTTTGCACAGTGGAACAGGCTTTGTCTTGAAGAAGCGGGACAATGGTGAGCACCATAATGTAATCTCCTAAGGGCAGTGAGCAAAGGGGCGAGGTTGGGATGTATGTGCTGGCGCTTGCCCTTACCATCCCGCTCCCGCCCTCCTGCCCTTTGCTTCAGCAATATTTCATGTTAAGAGCGACTTGGGAGAGAATGCATGTTGTCACTTAAGCCGCTTTAGTGTTCACCTAGGTCCTTTGTGAAGGGAGCACAAAGGCTTCTCACTCATGCAAACATCCCCTTCCCTCATTCCTCTCATTAAAGGTGTACGCCGTAGCTGTCTGCCCACCCACATGCATACCTGCAACCGTGTCTTTTTTTTATCAACAGGACCGCAAACATTTTTACCTTTCTTCTATCTTGCCCAACGTTTAAGTCAGTATTTTGGCAAAAGCTGAATCTCACTTGGACTCAAAGGCCTGTGTTTTCTTCACCCAACAAATCAGCCACTTCTTAACCTGCTCAGGATCGGAGTACGCTTGAGTATCTTCTACAGCCTCACCTTTCCACCAAGAATGTGGAGGCTGCATTAGAAAGTATTTTCAAACTAAACCCCACAAAACTCCTATCAAGGAGTTTTGTGGGGTTTAGTGTCGGTCGGGCTTAGTGTCGGGCTTAGCCACATTGAAAAGTGAAAAAATTCTTATATTGTGAGGATAAAGACATATTTTTCGGAAAAAATCGTAATTTTACTAGGAAAAATTCTGAATTTTACATGAATTTTTTTTCTTTAATTTCACCAGAATAAAGTCGTCATTGTACGAGAATAAAGTCGTCATGTTACGAGAAAAAGAAAGAGAATAAAGTCATAATTTTATGAGAATAAAGTCGTCGTTTTATGAGAAAGTCGTCATTTTCCGAGAAAGTCGTCATTTTACGAGAATAAAGTCGTCATTGTAGGTGAATAAAGTCGTCATTGAACGTGAATAAAGTCGTCATTTTACGAGAATAAAGTCGTCATTTTACGAGAATAAAGTTGTCATGTTACGAGAAGAAAAGTCGTCATGTTACGAAAAGAAAAGTCGTCATGTTACGAGAATAAAGTCGTCTTTTTACGAGAAGAAAGAATAGATTCGTCATTTTACGAGAGTCATAATTTTACGAGAACTAAGTCGTCATTTTACGAGAACAGTCATCATTTTAAGACTGGCAAGGACGTTTTGCATGGGTTTACGTCATCTAATGTCTTAGGTGAGTTTTCTGTACCCATACAGACACACACTCGCACACACACTCACAGCCTTGTGTGTCACTGTGCTAGTGAAGTAATCAGATTACTTTAGGATCACTGTTTATGAAATAAGCCTCTATTTAGGTTATTTGACGACTAAATCCGTCATTGCAGCATCTCCTACTCCACAAAGGAGAAGACTTCCTTTCAAGTCTGTCCAGTTCTTTCTTCGGAACAAACCCAGATGTTTACACATCATTTTTCAAACATCTAATACTAATGATCATGTTGTCTTCCAAAAGATTCAATATTTATTGATTTGTAAAGCTCTTATTATTGAAATACAGTTTGACAAGATTCTCCACGTTTTTCTATTCCCCTTCAATGAGCAGCTGAAAATAACGACTTTAATCTCCTAAAATAACCTTTTCACCTTTTATTCTTTATATTGGACCTGCTCCTTTTTTCTCTTCGCAATTTGGCGAATTGCGCTGAAGTGCATCTAGAGAGAACAGATTTATTACCAAACAGAAGAATCTTCAGTTCACACAGAACGAGATTTAAAATCTTCTATAGAGAGAAAAAGGATTTGCGCCCCTGAACCTAATAACAAGTTCCCTTCTTCGCCAACCAGCTCAGAATCTCAGAATCTCTCTCTCCTGCTCGGGTTCATCATCCGACGACAGACTGATGACCTGACATTCTCCTTCAGAATATTCTGCTTCCAAGCAGGATTCCTGTTTTGGTTTACAGCAGACGTCACAAACGTTTGTCTTCAGTTCAACTTTGATTCATCCGTCCGGAGAATATTCCCCCCAGAGCTCTGAGGGTCCTCACCATTTTGTTGTGAGGTTTGTTGCTGTTGGGCATTAACGTTCTTCTGGGTTGGCTGTGGTTTTCATCACGTCATCCTTTCACGGAAGACTTTTTTTGCCCGGTGTCTTCGGAATGGTGAAGCTAAAAAGTCAGCCTTTAAAAAAACAAACAAACAAACAAACAAACAAACATGGGCTTTGTTGTGCGACCTTCACTGAGATGAGCGAAACCTGCGATTCCATGTCTCCCTTGAATCTTTGCTGACCTCACGGATGAACCTTCGCCACCGTCTTGGAGGAACCTTTGAAGGTCAGACGTGTCTGTGAAGGTTCACTATTGTTCCGAGTCTTCTCCGTTTAGAGATAATGGGTCTCGCTGGAGTCCCGGAGCTTTAGAAAGAGCTTTGTAGAGCGTAGACTGATTTATTTATATCTGCTTCTCCCTCATCTCTGCTGGAATTTCTTTTGATTTTTGGTGGAGTGAGAATGGTCTATTGAAGCGATGGTAATATTGGCAATCGGGTCCGGGTGTCTCCAGTCCAGCCGCAACCAGGGTGAATATATATATATATATTCTCACTGGAACGTTTTTCCAATCCTCACAGCATTTTGTGTTTCTTTGAGATTTAGGTTGGGTTACCTTTAAATCCCTCATTAAATGATGATGGCATCTTGCTCACCTCGTAATGTTTTTCAACATCCCCTGTTTCCTCTGGCGCAGACGTGGAAGCGGCCGCTCCGAGCCTCATGTGGTGCTCAGCTCATTGAGAGAGCGTCCGTCTCATAGAGTTCCATTGTTCCGACCCACAGTGTGTCCGCGTCCGCACAAGTGGTGCCGACAGCTGCAGTGGGACGACATGTGGGACTGTCCATATTTTGTTGTGTGAATGTGTGCATTCATAGTGCAGGTGCAGACATCGCTCCTGACAGGAAGTGCTGTATCTCCGGCTCATGTAACGTATCTTTTGCCTCTTTTTATTACGCTCCGTAATACCATGATGTCACGGCTTCGCTTTTGCCAGGAGCGAGTCTCGGGCCTTTTCGAATTCCCTGGTCTAAGTTTATTTTCGGGACAGGTGCTTTTTGCCGCTACTGGCTCGACGCTAGGCTAGCGTGTGCCACTTTACAGATGTTGGACAGGAGGACGAAAAGGTAGCTGTTGGTTCCTGCGTTGGTCCCGGGGAACCTGGAATGGACTGAGCTGAGGTGGATTTGAAAGAGGACTGAAGAAAGTGAGACAGAAAAATCTTTACTTTAATTGGACACAGTGGGAGAAAACTGTTAATGAGGGGCATGCTGGGTAATAAATGTGTTTTCCCAGTGAGGACGGATACCCTTTATTACTTGGGTCAGGGTTTATGACCGAAATTATAATCATGAGGGAAAACGAGCATTTTTTTTTCTAATCACTGTCAAACAATATGGCAAATATTTGCCAAATCACAAAATGAAATATCTTGCATGAGCTCCGTTGTTCCGGAGCTCTGCTGCCAAATGGCCTAAACTGATAGCGGTGACCTTTCAGGTCAAGTCTTCACTTCTCTTACATCAGAGAAAAAAAGAAAAAAACAACTCCTGTGAAACAAAACTCGTCGAACTTTGTTTTCAGACTCTGCTGGGATAATTCGTTTGAACACACCACATGATCTCATGACTCCACTTGAAGCTGGAACATGGAAACAATGAATTCTAGTTTCAATGTTCCTTTTGTTTACTAGACTTCCAGCAAAATACTGCAGCTCATAAATGGTTAAGACTCGCATGCAGGAGCTTGAAGATCTGCAGAAGCAATTATTGAGATCTATATTCATGAACTCCAGCTACGCCCTCAGCGACTACAATACAGTGTCACACCTGCACACAGTCGGTCAGTGCGAACAATCCTTCAACGTAACTGTTATTCTACATACCTCCAAACGTGAAGTAACCTTTCCATGAGGCTCTTATCTACATATGCAGTAATTACATTTCCGTCCACGCATGCAGGAAAGCATGGACTCTTTCTGCAGAAATGCATGTGTGGCTGCACGCGAGGCGGGAACTGTCCTCTACCAGGCGGTCAGCTGTCTCTCAGATTACCCAGAATACCCCAGGTGCATCATCTGCAGATAATGGCGGGGCGTGTGGAGCGGAGGAATTAGAGAAATGGATGGTAGTTTTGAAAGAGGAGAAAAAAAAAAAAAAAAAAAGACGAAAAAACAAACCAGGAAACAGAATAACTGGTTCTGCAGACATGTGGAACGTGTTCAGACGGGTCACCAGGAGCTGCCGAGTGTGAACGCCGCTCAAGGGATTACAAAGGGTTGCTCCTGGAGCCCCTCGGCTTCGTCACGTTAGTCAGGTCGCTCTGCCTGTTCCACAGAAAGAAGAAATCTCAGAGATGTTCACAGGCGCGTTTCCAAGTGCGACTATTCCGTTATCGCTGTTATTCCTTGTAGCACACAAGCCTTTGAGATGTTCTGGTCAGAATCGGCCTTAATTGCGCCCTGGGAGAAAGAAGAAAAGAAAAGTGCATCCATGAGAAAATCATTTGCTTGATTAAATACATGAATAAAAGATCACACGTTGCCAGTGGAGGCTTTTTTTCTTCATTGTTCTCAATTAGCCTCAAATTGTGGAATCAAAGGCGTGTTTGTACTGCGCTCTCAGATGCGGCGTTAAGGCGCCGCCGTCCCGACGCATATTGTCGGAGCGCTGCGTTTTGTTGCTGGATTGCGTGAGCACAGCCGCTCTTCTTACTCCGCTCAGTTCTTTAATTAACAGCCTCCCACTCTCAATTAAGACTAGCTCCCATCCTCTCTCAATTTGGGGGCCCACACAGCGGCGGTCCAGTTCCAATCGCGGTAACTTCAAAGGCGATCCATCGGCATGTTGGCTTTACTCTCATGCTATTATTTGTTTGGGGCCGCTGGTTTAGTGAATTCCTCCTCGTGTGCGTGTGAGGCTTTAATAAGCCTGACCTCAGGTTAGCGTTCAGAGTGGGCCGCCTCGGCCGACCAACGACTCGCCGTTCCATCTGATCAGAGCGACTCCTTTGCCTGACCTCGGTGGAGTGAAATTTTTCGAAAACAAAAAACAGGCACCGCTAACTGAATTAAGACGAATTGCGGCCAATTTTATTTTTTTCCCCCACTTCAAAGCGGCGTACAAGAATCACGCTGTCTGTGGTTTGTTGGCGTTTGCGTGGCTGACTGTGTGACATTGTTTTTGCAGTGAAAGCGCTGTGTGAGAAATACACTGATCCTCTGTTGGCCCTGCTGCCGACTCCACACAGGACCTCTGTTCTGTCTTGAAGGTCCACTACGCAGGGACCTCAGGTGGGTCAAGAGTTCTTTCACTGGGCTCCAAACTCCAATTCAAATCCTCCTGCTTTGTCCGACCTCAGTTTGTTGGCGGGATGTGAATAGCTCGGTCGGTCTTCATTAAAATGTATCCTGATTCCTGCGGCAACACGCGCTTCCTATTAAAGGGTTAGTTCACACAAATAGCAAATAGAAATGTTCTAACTAACCTTTGTGGCGCTACAGCAGTAGGATGGAATTGCATAAAAGTACATTTTTTGTGCTCGACGCGTGTTCCTCTTTCCAGATATGGCATCTTTGTCATGTCGCCTCATTGTTGACTCACTATAAGAGGACTTTGGGTTCAAATCCATTTCATGGGGGACCTGAGGCCTTTCTTGGTGAAGTTTGCATGTTCCTCCCATGTTCTCCGGCTTCTTCACACAGACTAAACAAATGCAGTAAAGTTGAGAAGGTAACTCCAAATTGTTCATGAGTGTTAATGTGAATGTAAAAAAAAAATTAAAAAATCCATTTCTGCCAACCTGGACAAATTAACGAGGTAGTAGTTTTGGATGGAATTACCCTTTAATTGGCTCTGATGAGGCTCCTATTTTACATTTGCACAACCTTTTTTTTTGTTGCTTTAGAATTAATGGAATATATAGTCGTAATTACTCTTTTTCATTTTTTGGTATCGGCTACAATCAGCTGAAAAAATGTTTTTTGTAATGTTAGTTTGGACAAAGCCCGTTTGATCTCCAAACAAACGGGTCTTCACTTTCATATGGGAGCCGCCATGTTTTCACTGTCGCCTGGATGGACAAACCAGATTCCGCTGAAAAACCGTTTCTGTGTTTTGACAAAAGCAGGATCAAACTCTATCATTCAGAAAAAGAAAAAGCAACAGAGTGTGTGTGTGAGTGCGTGGGTTCTTCTCACTGATGAGACATGTGGAAACAACGAAACACACTCGTCCACACAGAGAGCTTTCCTCTTGGCATCACATAGACTTCCCCAACATTCCCTCCTCAGGCCCGGCATGCTGCTGGAAATAAGGAAGAGCACACAACCCACCTGTGATAATCGGACTCTTCCTCCCTGGCACCGTTCCCTGAGCCATTCTCACTATCTCTCTCCTGCCGCTGATCGCCCACTGCCACAGCTGATCTCCATTAACAAAAACTTCATCTCTATCAAACACAGTGTGGTCGCTAATCGCTGTCACCAAACAGTTAGAACATTATTAACTGAATATTTCTTTACTTTACTTTAAGAGTCAGGAAGCACACACTAATATAATAATAATAATAATAAGAGATCATCCTGCTTTTCTATCCTGCATCCAACAGCGTAATGACAAACCTTTCTTTTGTTTCCCTCTGTTTCAGGTGACTTTCATGACTTTTAAAGTCATCAACAAGTGAGAAGAGGGCGACGGAGTTGAAGTCTCTTATTTGTGTAAGTTTCCCTGTGTGTGTGTGTGTGTGTGTGTGTGTGTTTGTCTGGAAGATTACACCCAGCCTATCGCAGATATTAATCTTTGATAGCGTGAACGCCGTTGTTTCACTCCTCCAAGGAGACTAACTCTCGCCGGTGTTTGAACACAACTGGTTCTGTAGCCGCGCTCGTGTCGGAGCGGCGAGCCGTGGAGGCGTGAGTCCATGTGAGAAACTCTGTGGCCGTCTCTGTGCGTGTCCACTGACTCTCTCCACTCCAGCGGGACACACGGAACACTTTTGATTTGTTTTGCAGAAAATGGCAGACCTCCTCTTCTTCGGTTAGTATTCTGCCCTGCGCTCCCTCAATAGCTTGCTTTCACTCGGGTGAAGAAAGGAGTCTTTTAAAAGACTCTCGCAGGCATCACTCCAGGAACCTTTCAGCGCCGGGACCTACAGTATGCCTTTTAATGGACTTTCTCTCTCCGAGCAATAAAGATTATATCTGGAGTCAATAGTGCCGTAGGTAACACTAGCCCAAATTAAGCTGCTGAGGTCGAGCCGAATGGCTTCAGCAGAAGAGGGACGCATATGAAACGTACAGATGGGAGGTTGGAGAAAAGAGCGATCTGACCATCTGGCTAATCCGCCTGTTTAAGAATACTTATTAAGGCCCTCTCTAGTGGCCCTTGAGCCGTGTCACTGCTGGGTCAACAAGTGGCCTGTTTGATTCTCAGCGGTGAGTCGCCGGGCGAGGGGACAGACAGGCATCAGAGTGTTGTTGTGGTTAATAATCTGGGTCCTGCTGGTTGCTGGCGGAGTCCAGTTTCAAAGAGTTGATTTATGGCTCGTGTAAATCGGCTTGTATTACAATCTTGGGGGTCGAGAACCCATTATGGGTTCACAAGGTAAATAAATAATCCAAGTCCTTTTTCTAGTGAATTACTGGAATTTATCTGTTTTTAGTGACAGATATTTTTATGCCTCCGCAAGTTGGGGCGTATCGGGTTCCCCTTAAGAATCCATCTGTAGGTATACGTAGGAAGGGGGACGGTCTGTCCGCGTATCTTATTCAAAAACAACTGGACATATTTCATTGAATTCACACACACGTGTTCCGAGAGGCCTTAACCCTTCAATGTCCTGACCCAGAAAAAACCCCATGGCATAATGATTTCTTTGTTTGTTGTTCAGACGCAGCTAAATTTACCATATAAATGACAAATTGTTTGGTTTAGCATGTTTTTAAACAGTGAAAAAGAATCGTACTTATAAAAGTATTTCATTATTTCATAGAAAATTGTTATTTTTAAGTAGGTTGGCTCAACCGTTTGGTAAAGCAGAGTTGTATCGTGTTACATAATTCTGTTTAGTAGGTCCTTACGCCTCTTCCTCGTGGCCCCTCTGACCTTTGGTGTCCCCCAGGGCCCTGTCCTTGGCCCCTTTTTCTTTAGCATATATAGCCTGCCACTGGGTCAGATTATAAACTCAAAAAGAGCTCAACCAAACAGTGGGGCAGGACATTAAAGGGCATAATTAATAATAATAATTAGATTTATTCAAACACGCCTTAATGGTTGCATCGCATAGTTTGTTCCTTTAATTTGCTTATTCCAACATTTCTTGCCACATTTGAACTTTTCCTGTCCCAATCGCTCACATTCATCTAGAATAAACGTTGTGGTTTATTCATAATATCACTAATGAGTTTTTTTTCCAATAGTGGGAGTTTTCTTGTTTGAAAGAACAATTAAATAATGCAAATAACCCCGTAAATATTACCGGCAACATAACTTCTTTTTTTTCCCTTTGTCTGATTGTGCTGAAAGGAGTTATGTCACGATTGGGGGAAAACCGGACGTCTTAGCCTACTTTTAATTATATCAAACTTAATTTCATTATCTGGAAATCACATTAGTGGCTCAACATACAGTTTCTTTTCAAATCTCCTTTCATGCCTCTGAGATGACAATTGCGATCTTCCCTCAGGAATATTGAGCGAGCATTAATCTGCTACCGATGGTGTCATGATGCTAATAATTCATGCGTTCATTGGACGGCCGTGTCGGAGGATTTGCAAAGTCGGGGTCTTGACGTTGCGTACCGTGTCTGCTGGCTTCGCCTTTGATGTAGAAGATCTGACAGTGTGCTCACCTTCAGAGGACGACTAACTAGATCCAGATTATTATTTGTGGTCGAACTCTGTTTTGTGTTAGATTGGGGGAATTCAATCCCGTGTTATTTAAAGGAGCGCTCATCTGAGATATTCAGTGCTACTAAGAATCTGGACGATAAGGGTCTGTCATCTCCTTCTCCTCCTTCCAGCTGTAAGTATCGGTTTGAGAACAGATTTCAGCCCCTTCATGCGTCCATGCAGGCGAGTCTGCAGAGCTCTGCTCGCTCTAATAGCAGTCATTTGCCAGGAGTTAGAAAAGCGACCAGACAGCAGGCGGTCATTGGGCTGATTTGTGGTGAGCTAATGAGCTAATGAATTAACTGAGGTTACCTGTTTGGTTTCCCCAGAAACAATATCATCCTCTGCTTCTTGCTCCAGCTTGGCATGTGAACCCCAGTGTGATACAGCGCCGGAGGAATCAGCGCTGCTAATGGGCAACATCCAACCACATTTACTCTGCTTAGCAGTCGGCTTTTATGTCCTCTCGAGATGGGATCTTTACTTAATTGATCCCATTTGTCCGCATATGAAACGTCCCCATGGTCGGGAGGTCGCAGGAAAGCAGCTCCGTGTAGCTGTGGGAAAAGAGACGCTGACCTTAAGCACGTGTGCCACGCTTCAAGTCAGCGCCGCGGCTCGTGCGTTCGTGCCTGCTTCATGTATTTAGCTGTTTTTCGGGGATTGTCTGTGTCATTTTATTTATGTTGTTTCTTGCATGCATGGTTGTGTTCTGCACACTCATGCCTCATCAACGTCCCGACTGAAGCCCATCTGGTTTGCTTTGAAGAGGCCCGTGGAGCTGCAGCAGCCGGGGCTGGAAGGCAGGGCTGGGCCAGCAGCGGTTCCCCCCCACTTACACTTTAATCCACGGTGCGAGGCCCTCTGCCAGTAACAGTATAGACCGACCCTCATGGCTACTTCCCAAACCACCCAAGCTCATACCCCACTTTCTCTCTTCTATTGCCCTTGAAATGGGGCCTGCTCTAAATATTATCTCCCCCCGTGCTTTATCCCTCCGTTTATCCCTCAGACGGCAGGGAGAAGAAAGGAACCGTGAGGCTGAGTCACTTTTTCCCCTCTCCTCTCCTCTCTCCAAAACCACAGGCAGCGGCAGCGGCTTCCTGGAGATGAGCGCTTTTGTCTGTTCTGTGACCGCTGCGGCTTTAGGCAGATCCTCCTCTGGTGAGGTAATGCACGGGCTAGATGAGGAGGCAGAGTGAGAAAGGAGGGAGGTGAAAGAGGAGAGCAGCTTGAGGATGGCTCTATATTTTAACCTCTGGTTTAGATGGTGAAAGGTTACTCCACTGGGATGCGTGCTCCTTTTCAGCAACACCCTGCTTCCCGTGGAGGAGGCCTGTGCGCATACTTGGAGGTGGCCAGTGGTGCCTGTTGGTCTTCTGCAGCGTCTGCGGGCGCAACGATGAAGGCCTCCTCAACCGTTGTGGGAGGAGACATTGTTATTTCTTTTATGGAGAGATTTTCCTTGGTGATGCAGTTTTCCGACCAGCAACCGTTTTGGTAGCAACAAAAATCCTTTTTAGGAATTATGGTGTAAGTAAGTTTTGGGACGGACAGGAAGTGGGAGTGTCCCTGATCATTTCTCCTGGTGCTTGGAGGAAAAAAAAACAACAAAACTCCTGGTAAATACCAGTTAATCTACCTCCTCTAGGTGACGGGGGACGCTAATGGTCAAATTCAACACATTCTGTGTTCCACCATCAGCCACAACATTATAACCACTGACAAGAAATGAAAACCACTGAGTGTAAATGAAAGGGAGGCAGGTGGAAAGGTGAGGATGAAAGGAGTAGAGGTGGAGAAGGTGAAGGGGTTAATGTAATTGGGGTCAACTGTTCAGAGCGACAGGGATTGTGGGAAACGGGGGAAGAAGCGAGTGCAGGAAGAGTGGAAGGATGGAGCAGATTGTCAAAAGTTATCTGTGACAGATGAGTAGCAGCAGGAGTGAAGGGAAGGGTTTCTAGGATGGTAGTGAGAGCAGCTCTGCTGGATGGTTTAGAGACGGCGGCTCTAAACAAAAGACATGAGGCAGATCTGAAGGTGTTCAGATGTTGTCTGTAACAGTGGAAGATGCAGAGGAAAGGACAAGATGGAAACAGATGATCTTCTGTGGAGACCCCTGAATATGACTATGAAGATCTCGTTACAATGGCGCCTGTCAGTGCTGGTCTCGTTGGGTGTTCCTGCTCTGCAGAGGTCACGAGCCGGGAACGACGACTGGTGAACTGGTGACAGGTTCATGGGTGCCTCAGGCTGGGTGATGCATGTGGTGACCAAAGGGTAGCAGGTGTTGTCTGATCCCACAGAGGAGCTACTGTAGCACAAATTAGCTGAAAAAGTTCCTTCCAATGGAAGCGCTGTGAGAAATGTGTCAGAACACAGGATGCATGTTAGAGCTGTTTTGGCAGCAGAATGCTGAAAGTAAAAGAACTCTGAAGAATCAGTAAGTCTTTTTTGTCTTCACCTTTTCCCCTGATCCCTCTCTGGTCCCTCCACGGAGAGTAAGGCTGCATTATTATCAGACCCTTTCTTCACTAAAAGCTTCACAATGACCAGAAAAACCACTCAGATCACATGGCAGACGCCCATCTCCTGATAAACCCCCCCGCCCGCCCGCCCGCCGACTCTTTTTCCACACTGACAACTGTTTTCTGCTCAGACGGTTTGTCTCCAGTTGAGGAATGCCACCATCACTGAAATTCAGGATAACTGCATCCTGTTTTAACTGCCATGGGTCATGGAGGTCAGAGGTCAGGGTCAATCTCAGCTGTTGTGCCTCCGGGCACCTGGTCCATTCAACATTGTGATCCAATGTGTTATGCTTCCCGAACAGTATTCTTCTTCATCTCTTTTCAACATGCCACAGCGGGACACAGGTTGTTCTCCTTCAACACTTTGTCACATCATCGGCTTTTAAAGCAGCTTGTGTTGAGACGCAGTGAAGGAGGAAGGCGTGGAGACAAAGCATCGCTGACCTGCTGCAAACACCTGTTTCACAGAGACCGGCGGCAGGTTCTCCCTCCGTACACTAAACATCGCCACATCCTCGTAATGACAGAATTCTCATTACTTTCAAAAAGCCGCACCTCGTTTTTGAAGCCGCAATCTGCCAAAATGAACTGACCTTAATGGCCGCCGACTACATTCCGACGCCGGCCAACCCCCTCCTCCTCTTCCAATGATCTGATCGTTTAAGTACATGCTAGCATAATTGAGGTCCCTTCCTTGATTAGATTTGCAGCAGCTTTTAACAAAGCCTGCTCGAACTTAATCCAATGAGGCCCATTGTAGGGAAAGCGGAGGGATGACATCGCTCCTGGTTAGCTTCAAAATCAACCCAGCCGATGAGCAATTAGAGGCTATGCTGACGAAGAGGCTGCACGACTAAAACTAATGACGTGTGTGAGCGGCCAGTCCGAACAAAAAACACCTTTTTACATAATTAGGACACATTCACTTTTTAGAACGGGCTTGGAAATTAGCGTTATATCCGTGAATGTAAAGGTTTAGTTAGCGATACGAGAGAATAAGAATATATCTTAACAGAACAATCAACCCTGACTATAAGAGCGGCCATCTTTCACTCTTTGGTCGAATGCAGCCGAAGACGTCTGGATGACACAGGTGGCGAATGTTGGCGATTTTGAGGAATCCCGCCCAGTTGCAGACTCCTTGAACTCAGCGGACCTGACCCACTGGGACCGGAACGAGCGGCCCAGCAGGGCGTAGGGTGCGTCCTCCGATAACACCGGCCTCTCCATAATCACAGTTAGAGCCTTAACCTCTTTTGGCCTGTGGCTGTTTGTCACACAATCAATCCCCTAATCGTCCCTTTTGTTCTCCGTCACCCTCAATTAGTCATGAGCCAGGAGTCAGCCGGAGGAGGTGCGTGTGAGAGATTACGGGCCGGCGCTCCAAAACATTAATTACAGTTACTGGTGTCTGAGGCATACTGTTGTACGGTCAAAGAAGCCGCTCGCATCTACTGATGGGGATTCAGGCGTCAAATTATGGGCTGATGGACAGAAAACCCAACAGAATGTATTTTGATAATGGAGGCATTTCTCCGTTCAGAAGTTTCCAGCTTCTCTACCGATTTACGTCATCCTTTATGATTATTGTATTATGATTATAAACTGACCCTCTCTAGAATTCTAGATAGGTCACTCCGTTCTTTACGTCAGAAATAAAAATCAATACAATACAGAAATATGTAATAGAATATTTTCATAAAATACCTTATTATTATTAGCATTATTGTAATTGTTATTATTTTATTTTCAATGATGATGATAATAATTCATACTCATCAGAATCGGAAATATTGATTTATCAGCAAGTAAGTAAGACTTACAAGGATTTTGACCTTGTGTCTTAGTTACAAACATCCAAGCATAATGTAAACATTTGAAATAAAAATAGAAATGTTAGAATAAAAGTGACGGTGCAAAAGTGCCGACTGTGCAATAATAATAGTAATAATCAGTACATTCATGTCATCATCAATAATAATAGTAATAATAATAATTGCACAGATTTCCTTTGATTTCTCTGGAGATAACACTTAGATCTGGATAGGAAATAAAAATTGTATTAAGTCTTCATCCACTAGATTTAAATATGTCTTCATAAGTACTTTTCCTCCGCGGCTGTTTGTGAAAATAAATAAAAATAAATATGCTAATGAAATGTTCAGGAAAGTTTAGAGAAAATTAGAAATAGGTTAGCCCTTAAAGCGGTCACACCTAAGGCAGTGTTTATCTTGATGTCATCTTGCGGGCGTTTGTTGGTTCTTGCCCTCAGCCTGAACCAATCTTTTTTTTACCCTCCTGTTTTTCTCTTGATCTCTTCTTCTCTCCCATTCTGTGTCCGTCAGCCCCTTCTCTTTTACTAACAATAAGATTTCACACTTACTATAAATAGGTCGCAACAAGTCAGACCTCGCCCACTCAAGCTGTAACTAATCCAGAACTATGTAACAGTTCGCCTTGAGGTTCAACGATCCAGCCAATGGGAAGCTGGGAGATGAGCAGGCGTGTTGGTTTTGTCGATGATTTTGGAAGCGGTCCAAGTTAATCAGGGACGTTTTTGCTCAACACAAGCTATTTATTGCCGTTTGATGAGGCTCCGCCTGTTTGCTGCTGATGCACTTTTTTCAACTCCATCATTCACACTTTGGCAGAGTAGGACCGGCAGGTCGGTCTGTTCGTACATAAACGTCAGCTGATCTGGGCCTGTGTTCACCGGTGGACAGAAGCTGATATATGGTGTGATTTATGAAATTTGATTCACGGGGATAAAAAGCTGTGTGAGCACCGCTCACAAATGTATATAGATATATATCTATAGATATATATATATATATATATATATATATATATGTATATGTATATACATATACATATACATAGATATATATGTATATACATAGATATATATACATATATATCTATAGATATGTATATATATCTTTATAGATATCTATCTATCTATAGAGATATAGATAGATAGATAGATGTGTATATATATATTGGGGTGGGATTTAAAAATGATTTGATTAAATTTTATTTTATATTTGATTAAAAATGTGAAGGAAAAGTGAGTCAACATCGGTCTTGGACTATATTTATAAAAAAATTCTGAAAATTAGAAATTAATTAATGTATCGTTGTTTTTTAAAGCTATTTAAAGTAATTAATTAATCTTATTTATTATTTTTTTCAAACCCTTTTCTTAAGGAGTAATATAAAGCTTTGACCACATAATGAAAATAAAGTTATTTAAAGAAAAAAAAAAAAAAAGAAGCTGCGTTCACCGGTTGACAGTAGCTGATCTGCGGTGCGATAAATGAAATTTGATTTGCGGGGTTAAAAAAAGCTGCGTTATGTGAGCTGGAGGCCCTCGAGACTGATAAGAACCCAGGCCAACCTGACGTTGGAGGGTCTGTTTCTGAAAGCCTTTGGATGAGCCCTTAAAATGTTTGGGTCCCCCTCAAAGCTTTGGATCACAAAGATAATGGTGACAGATTTTTCAGGCCCCTGCCAATTTGTCGTGACGGAAAGATTTGCATTCAGATATTTGCTGGACTGTGCTGTGCAGAAAGAAAAAACAAAGAAATACACACACAGATGCTAATGATTTATAATCTGGATACTATTAATTTAACCTATGGAGGCTTACTCAATAATTAATGTCTATTGGCATATGACTCCATATGCCACACAGTAAACAGCGTGTCTCATAACTATGTATGAGATCTTGTAGACAGCTAATATATGGCTGAAAGGCCCAGAGACAAGCAGCGGGTCTTAATAAATCAGCCATATGTAACGAACCCCCTTAATTGTGATTTACAGCTCGCTCGCTCGCTCGCTCTCTCGCTCGCTGCTGCCATGGAGAAAGGAATGACTCAAAAGAGAGATGGAGAGAAAAAGTGTGGAGTGAGAGTAGTGAAAGGAAGAAGTCGAGTATCCTTGTCTCCCCAAATGTGGAATCGCTAAAAATGATGCGAACCTTTCCAAGAAAAATAAGGATTTATCAGGATATTAGGCTTAACATGATCAGTTAGAACAAGTAACGTTCCACTCCTGCCAACAGAACGATAGAGGGACTAGAATGCTACACTTACAGCAAGGGTGAAGTCCCCAAACCCCTGCGTCATATAAGCGATCCTCCTGATCGATCGCCACGGTATTTTTCGTTAAAAATCTCCCTCAGTGAGTAAAATATGAATTATCCGTGTAAATCACGATAAATACAGGATCGATGTTTTCAGATCGAGTCACATGCACCAAAATCATGGACCAAATCAGACCAACAGTTGAGAAATGATGTCCTGAGAACCTTTGGCGGTTAAACTCGCCCTAGTTTCGAAAATATACAACTGACCTTTTAAAAAATCAATCCAGTTCTTCCTCGCACACTCCAAGGTCTATGTGGGTATAACATTTGAAAATGATGACGATGACATTTTCATAATATCCATTATATTATTATATATAATATAATGATATTTCTCTATTAAGGCATATAGACAAGATATGTATGTACATAGGGAATGTTCATTACTTTAAATAATGTGCAGATATGCAATTATTTGGAAAATAACATTTAGCAGGATGTTTATACATTCACCAAAATGTTTATACATTTTGGTGAATGTTTCGCTAACTCGTCTTTTATTTATAATAGATTCATTTATGGTTTGTTTTTGCTTGTTCAGACTTTTAGTTATTGAGATAGTGAACTGAAGACATGTTGCTCCTTTGCCAGTATATTTTCAGATTAAATCTCTTAAAGCCCTTCGTGCATTTATCATCCGCCCGTATGATCAAATCACAGCTGTTTTTAGACGGATGAAAACAAACGCATTAATATGAAAGATATATATTTGCGGCTGGACAAACGTCAGACTTTCCAAAAATCTGAAAAACGTGGGACCTGTGATTAGTCAAGATTAGCACCTTACATAGTTTAAGGTGGGCCGTGAACAATGTATGCTTGCTGTGGGCCCTTAACGAACAATACACACCTTGTTCAGTGCAAAGAGGGCCAGACCTGCAGAACACACACCTCTCTGCACGTGTGTGTGTGGTTGATATTCCAGAGAGAGGTGGGGTGTGACTTATTGGCTTACCTCGCCTTGCTGCTGTGTCATAGCCTTCAACATTTCTTACCGACGTATGAATATTATGAATCCATCAGCATCAGATCTGAGTATCAGACATTTCATCCACTCAATGTTTCAAATCACCCGGCCGCTTTCCCACAATACACACCTGCTGCTGAGTACACTCCCAAAGCAGGGGCTTCTGCCCGAGCAGGGGACCCACCATGGAAAGGATTAGTCAGGATTGTGACAGCTCCACATGCCAGGGGACACTCAGATGCCTCCAGCAGCCAAACAAGACAACTGGTGCCGAGGAGGAGGACGAGATCGGCTTCTTCCTCGTCATCTCCTTCATGGAGGCAAAAAAAACAAAACTGTGGAACTTCATTACATTAAATACAAGATTTATGTATGTTAGATTTTCTCTTTCCAGAGTTCTTGAAAGGAGCAATAAAGGAAACTGAAATGATATTACAGCATATCAGATTCCGCCACGACAACATGTTTGAGATTAGAGACAGTTATATTTTTTTACCTCTGACAAGGAGGCTCCGTTTTCACCTGCGTCCCTCCGTTCGCTGCTGAGGGAATAACGGCTGGACTGTTGGCCAGTGAAAAACTCCACTGTTTTTGATTTGGATCCGGTATCATTATCACACGCACCAAATTTGGACTAAATAGGAATAATAATCTCACTCCTGCACAACTCCACTCTTTGTGCTTTCGTTTATGTCCTTGTGTCGGAGTTGCGAGCCGACACCGAGTAGAAATCGTGCGTTCGGCGCGAAGACGATGGTTCCGACCATCTGTACACATTACAGATTCAGTGGCGGTGGTCAATAATTGAGCGGAGATGTGCTGTTTTTCCAACGACTCGAAAGAACACGCCTCTGAATAATGCAGCCATTCCAATGCCAACAAAGCTGGAGAAATCCTCAGATAGGGAACAAAGCTCATTGTCAGAGGATAGTGAGGCAAGTGGGATTACAATGGGGGCATCCAGCGAGGCGACATGTCAGTCCTAATCTGGGATTAGAAGGCTTTCACACCTCCTGGGTGCTCTAAAAGCCACCTGTTTGGACGCTCCTTCAGATGATGTGACCCTCTAGAGCTCCTGGTTTGATCCTAATTCTTCTGCTTGCATCAAAGTTTTACGGGTTACGCCATTACAAAGACGCGGCGTCCAAAATGAAAGTGTGTGTTTTGATTTGTTGATATAAATACACCCTCATTATATTTCTGCATCACCGTCACCTTGATATCGTTGTTGTGTAGGGGTTGCAGTGACTCATATTTTTACTGGAATATCATCTAGATCATCTCTGAAGCCTTTAGTTGTCATCTAAATAACTGAAATAACAAAGATGCACCTCAATTGTTCAACACTTGTTTGTTTTGGAGAGCTTTCGCGCCGTCAGGTCCTCTCAAATCAACTCGCACTGAATTATAAATGGCGAACAAATGTAGTAAACTTCATTGACAAACAGCAAACATGGATGTCTGAAGATCATTCTCCGCTACAGCGAGACCCTTGCGCCCTCTAATGACTTATTGAAGCTCGCTGTGTTCGCCTGAGGGCGAATGCGATTTCATTTACAAACGTCATCGGCTTCTACCGCGTTGATGTCGCCGATGATGCACTAGAAAGTTTTGTCCCATTGCTTAAGCTTCTTATTTCCGGCTCGGTTTCGTGGCGAGAGTTCATACATGTAAGGGTCAGTTCATCCTGCGGCGCTGCTGTGGTTTCTCTTATATTCTTAAGATAATAGGATTCCCCCTTGTTTACAGCTTCTGTCAACTATATGTGGAGGTCGAAGCCCAACGTGGCTTAAGACCTATGTAATAAGCTTATTTGTGCATCACAGTGGCATTTTGTCGAGGTCAAAGGTAACCGGTGGTATAAAGGATCTGGGTTTGACGTGCAGATATGTACTGGTTTGATGCTGCGTTAGCCGCTGGTAATAAACAGTGTATTACCTCCTGTGAGGCGTTTGCCAAAAGACTGGCTGCGTAAGCTCTAAGCTGAGGTAGTTCAGAGGTGAGGAGGAAGAGATGATGAGGGAAGGACAGTCGGGAGATTAAATGAAGAAGAAGGGTTGACTCTGACCCTGAAGAGACCTTCGATATACTTCAGCACCTAAGGAATATCTGCTCGTCTTCAAAGTACTGCATTTCTTTTCGAAGTCAAATATTTTTCAGGCTATCATTTAGAAACCTCTGCGGCTTAAGTTTAGTGGAGTTCTTTTCTACCTCTTCGTCTTCTGACCTCCCAAACATTTCATTTTCAGTTTGTCCATCTGCTCATCGTATTTGTTCATGATGCTCTTTTCACGTTAGTTTCACGGACTACGTTCAAGACCGTAAGCGGCGAGGTCCAGGGAACAACTGCCGTTAGTTAAGCAGGGGTTTATTGAGTGCTTGATTTGCTTTGCAGAGGAGCGTCCTATGATGGGTGGAGCATCAACTTTTATTTGTCAAACTTCTGTAAGCTGTTGTGGCGGACGTGGTTCAACATAAATATGCAAATCAGAACCTGTTTAACGTTACCTGACGCTACCTGACGCCTCCTGCTGCTTCATTCTGAATCATACACCCAGTGTTGAATCAGACACTGATCCGATGAATCTGATGGGGGGTCAGTCAAGTTACCCTAAAGCATTAAGTTTGGAGTGACTGGGATTGAATGAATTGTTAAAAACAGCCTTAGAAAAGATAGGAACGTCAACATTCCTCATCAACTAAAACATCAATATTTAAGGTTACGATATAATAGCCCCTCCAAAAAGAAAGAAGATAAAACTAACGGGGGTCTTTGACACACAGGAGTCAGACCAGATGAGAAAAAAACTGAACAAATTGACATTATAAAGGACTCCACATTCTCTCTAGTAGGCTAGTAGAAGCCAGTAAATACTGTATATCGTGTAAATGTTTAAAAAAAAGAAGGAAAACCTAAACTACCTTTTAGGTTTCGGTCTATTTTTGTTTAACTGCCAACACACATAGAAGCCTAATTAATTGTTGATATTAAGTAGTTTATTATTTTAAACTCTGTTTATATAGTGGCAAAGCTACCTGGACAATGTGGTCTACTTTAAGGATTACGAGACAAAATATTCACACTGTCAACGTCCTGTAGCTCCCGTGGGCGGGGGGAGGTGGGGCACAAACAGTCCTTTTGAGCGCCGGAGTGTTGACTTTGGTCTTCAATGGTTTCTTCAATGGTTGACTCTGTGTGGTTGCCACGAAGTAGATAAATGTATATGTGTACTGTATTTGTGTTAGCTAGGGGTGTGTTCCAATGCCAGGAAAAATAACAAGCACAAGGGAGGGTGTTGGTCAATAAGGACACTTCTGGATTTCATAGGGTCTGCGGTTTTGGTCCGCGTCCCTGAACACAGAGACCCAGCATAGAGGTGTGTGTTTAGGCCCACTCCACAAGTGATGCATTCATCATTTCTCGAGTGTTCCATCATTGGCTTTGATTGAGATTTTCCATCGCGGGGACTAATGGAGACATAAAACCCAGTGTTTTCTCCAGGTGTCCATGTGATGAAAGACCAAATCCTTGAATTACCATGTTTGTTAGTGTTGAACTCCTCTACAACACTGGGTCAAGTCAACCTCTCTCCACATGTTCCTCCATTAGATAAATAGGAAATGTGCTTTGCCAGGTTTGTATTTGATCCGATTTATTTCATAACCAAACATTCTACCACCAATCCCTCAGAAAAATATCTACCGGTGAGGAAGGAGAACCCAGACGGACGTTAACAAGCCGCGTTTGTAATCGTTCAGCGGCTAAAGGGAACGATCCGCGTTTAAGCGCTGTTTACACTTTTATTTATTTAATTTTATCAAGTGCGTTCATCTCTCGATGTTCTTTCATATGCTAGTCAACAGAACGTTTCCATGACTGATTCAGAGGAATGTTAATGATGCAGAAGTATCATGTGACTGATGAATTATATCCATCGATGCAGGAACACAACCAATGCTGGAATCAATGTTCCACTGCTTTTTTTTTTTTTTCAATAGTTTTTGAATATCGTACTGCGTCTACTCCAATTTATTAACATATTTCTGAAGTGGTTATAGAAGCTGATCAAACAGATTACCAAAGAATGTCAACATATCTGGAGGGCGGGTCATTATCCAACCAGCAGCGACCACCACCCATCAGCGCCGTCCTCCTGCGGGATGGAGCGAGTCGTTGATCCCCTCATTTACGTGTTTGTACTGGCGTCACATCAATTAAACCTGCAGCAGTTTGTAGTGAGGGGATGTCCTCTGACTTCTTTTAATGGGACGTATAGTCTTACTGTCTGTCCCAATGTATGTAACGGGGAATGAACGGTACGTCCACATCCACACAGAAGTCAAGGAAATTCCACAAGTGTTTTTTTCTTCTCCTTAAAGGCCACAACTATTAGTTGATTTTCTTTATTTGATGGTTGTTGCATTTCAGGCACATTTGAACGTTGCCTATTTTCATGTCGTTTGGCTCCTATTCAGAGGTCGCAATAAAATAGAATTTGGCACATGATTACTAGGGGTTGTAAAGATGTGCATCTCATATTAGGTGTCATCACTTTGTTTATTTTGACCTCCGCCAAGGAAGGAGGTTACGTTTACACTCCTGTGCATTTGTTTGTTTGTGAATGAGATAACGGAAAAACTACAGGGTCGATTTGATTGAAGTTTTACCCAGAAGCAGGTTTTGGCGTATCTTAGAGGTGAATACATTTTTCTGACGCATTTAAAATCAAATGAAATGAAATATGAAGCCATTTTGGAGTAGAGACGTCACAATGTGGTTATTGCTGTCTTCTGTTTCTGGGGGAGCAGCTGGTTCCTCAGTTACAATCTTTCCTTTGATGTTCCTTCGGGAATGTAGCTGGGGGATTAGAGGGCTGAACAGAGACGCTGAAGTAGAAGGTAAAGGAGACGACCGGGTATAGAGTGCTTGAGACATGATCAGAGAGGAATCTGCATGAATTTCTCCTAAACCTTGGGTATTACTGTGTTTCGGTGGAAGCTTGAGCTCTGAGTGCTTTTTCATAGTTATTTTTTGTTTTTAGGTACATTTGAATACTCAATACTTCAATTGAGCAGCAATCTTTCTGTTGAAGTCTATTCATGGCTAAAACGTGGTGCAGACAGCACCGATCACAATGATGCAAAAATGGATGAATGAAATGCGGCATTGAAACATGCCCTCTCGCTGAATCGGCACCTCGCCCATCTTGACCTCAAGTAATCAGAGATACAGAAATTATTTCTATCTCGATACGGAAAACAATAACAAAAGCTAAAGTTGTCAAAACTCCAGCAGCAGCTAAAAACCCTTTAACGTCTTTGCCAAGAGGGAAAAAAAAAAAGTCTTTGCATGTTTTATTTCTTTGGGATATTCATTTATTTATATATATTTAAGGAATTTGTCAAAAAAAAAAAAAGATTTATAAAAATATTTTTTAAAGTCGAAGATGTACATACATACTCCATTACTAAAAATAACAACTTTGGATAAAGTTTGTATTTCAGATAGTCCATTCTCATTAGATTAGCTCAACCAACATTTCTAGAAAACAACTTGACCCTCGTTAGACTTTTTCTTTGGTTTTATCAAGATATATAATTTTATTTATTATGTCCTCACATGCTTGAAAAAAAAATAATTCGACTTATCCGATAGGACTTTCTCTCTAACCAGGGTTAAAACCTCCTCCTCGTTCGACCCTTTGACCTGTGGTGTCCCTCAGGGCTCCATCTCCGTCCCCTTACTCTTTAGTCTAATACATACCACCACTGGACCATATTATAAACATGTTCCGTCACATTTCACTAAGAACCCGACTAAACAGAGGAGCAGGATTCATCATTCGTCAGAAAACTCTGCCAATTGTGTCATTTATGAAATAAGTTGTTGCTGTATGAACATAAATTTGGCCCCTCAACGACAACGTTAGCTATGTTTGTTCAGTGTGAACGCCGCCCCTGAGTGCCAAGTGGTTTTGAATACCTGTAACGAGGTAAATGCTGGGAGCTCTACCGCTTGAGACCTTGGTTGACGCACAATGACTTGTGTTTGCCAGGGAATCTGGTTGGGACTCCCGATTGACGCGCCTTCTGCTGGAAAACAGCGATCGCATCCAGCATCTGCCTTCTCCGTACCTCCCTCCATTGTTTAATCTGAGGCATGTCGAGGTCAGAGAACACCTGTAGTCCCGTGTCCAACACAGAAACAGCAGCTACCTGCTGACTCTAGTGGTGACAAACCTCCACAGCGTCCTCCTGCAGGCAAATCCCGGTTAATGGCTTGGAATTCTAATAAACAAAACTGCTTTTCTTGCCGGCGGGGACAAAATGGGCCGATTTGGGGGTGACTGGCGCTGCTGTTGAATGTTTCTATTTTTGGAAAAGGAGCTGGGCTGGGGGAATCTCTGGGAGAAAACAGGGGCCGTGTGTGTGCGTGCTCGCATTCCTGGAGTCTAACAGTAGCCTCTGTTTTCAGCGCTCGACTGATGATCTAATAAGAGTCCAGACAAACCCAAGATTGAGGAGCTGGTCGAGCCGTTCTCATAGCGGACTATTTTTTTTCTTCTTTCATTTATTTATCAAGGGAAAGTAACTGAACACACATGGTCTTTTTTAGCAACGCCCTGCCACTCATTCACACCTGGGCCGGACCCGCCGCTACCACAGACCTTCACTGATGGCCACCAAACATCAGTGCAGCAATTAGAAATGAAAGAGCGTAAGTCAGGATTTCTCAGCCTCTGGTTTATGACTACGGCCTCATTCTTCTCCCCTCGTGAGGAGGGGGAAACATTTCATTAAAGTAAGGGTATCCTAACCAGTTTAATATTTACAGAACTCGTGTTTTTAGGGCTTCCATGGCAATCTGGGGATTTTTCGGTCTTATCTGGATTTCTGCAGCAGGACTTCTCGTTTCAAATTAAAGACGTTTCACCTCTCATCCAAGACGGTTCCTCAGTTCCAACTGACTGTTGGGGGGGGGGGGATCAGGTATTTCACCTCCAGTAGGTGTTTGGTACAAAGAGAGGCTTTAAGTATACACTTGATCACATATCCGTTACAGCCGCTTCAGATTCAGCTTTCGGGGATTACTCTAGACCAGGAGGAATGACCAGCTGAGCAAACTCAAGAAGTTGATCTTCTCCCTGTGGTGACCTGAATTAATGGTTGGCGACGTCCACAAGTACGACCCGGATCCAGGTCTTTGTACTTCTTGGGTCATTTGCGTTTTTAAAGCCATGTGACTGAGCACCAGCTGGGATGAGGATTAGCTATATATATATATATATATATATATATATATATATATATATATACACACACACACAAATTATTTCAGGCCATAGTTTGTCAACCATTAGTCAAAATAAATCCAAAATTGTTGTATATGAAATCGAATAAAGGAGATCTATCTTGTTATATTTAACTCTAATGGTTTATTTATTACTCACTAGGTGGAGCTTCTTCGTAAAATAAAATATTGTTGTTTTTTTTAAACATAACTTTACTTTTAATTTGAGGAGTTAAACTTAAAGTAACAATTGAGCAAAATAATCTTTATGGCTAACCGGACTTATTTACTTATTGATAAATAGGTAGATGAGTCTAAATACCAAAAGCATAAAATTAGAAGACACTATATTAACGAGAAACTGACATGACATTACAACATTGATTGAAAACAAACAACAACCCAGCAAACGGTGAGATGATCGTACAGGTTTTAAACAAACCCCTGCAGGTCAGTCACAGTTATTACTGTAACAAAAGTGGCAAAATGTCTCTTCTAAACATCCAGCAGAGACTTAATGGCCCTACTTACTTGTTGTAATTAGTTCAGGCAGTTTTGTAGTATAATAAGGTTTCATTAATGGAATTATGCTGACCTTTAACCTCCATATGGTAAATATTATAGCAGAATGAGATATGTGCTTGTTCCCCACCTCTCATTGTCGCATTCTTCAGTTTCACCTCATTCCAATGTTGTTGGTACAGACATAAGTGACAAAATACCAAATCCTAATAATATAGCAGAATATTTCTTTATTCTGTGCAGGTGTTGGGGATAGAGTAGCTGTTGCGAGGTAACCACCAATAACGCCCTCCTGCGAAACCTTCAATTTCTCTTTGTTTTTCTTGTTGGGACCGTCCAACACACGAGGCTTCCAAGGAAAGTCCTCAGATTTTCTTTCACCCCCTGCTTGTTCCCTCCGTCTTTTTTTCGCTCTGGTATTTCCCACTTCCTCAGCTCTATCCAGCTGGGACGACTGGAGATTTTACACCCAATTGGTCGAGTCGAAGGCCTTTGTTGGAGCCCTTCTCTCACTCCACAAGTGGCAGAAGGGACTTGGGTTGTGAATGGCGCTTTGTGTACTGTTTTTCTAAGAGGGGGCCCTCTTCCTCCCGCTCTCATCTGTCACAGGTCCCTCTCCGTCCGCGCTCCACAATGCCTGATTGTTTCTGCCAAGTCGCCAGGTTCCAGGCCAGATCCGAACAACACTTTCCTGCCAAATTCTGACCCTGCTTTTCGGGTTTTTCTCCCCCTCACAAAGGGACTCTAAGTTACTGTCCACATTTCAGAGTGGGGACTTTTAACTAGCTGTCCACCACCAACAGTTTGTTTGTCAAATGTGTCTCTGTGAACCAAAGCTTATGAGGAGACTCAGAGGCAAGGAAGGAAGGAAAGGAGCTTAAACCAAAATGCTTGAATGACAGTATCATTTTGTTAGAAAAACCTTCATTCTATATACATTATAGTCTCAACCCAGCTCACAGGATGAGTCCCAAACCCACTTCACACCCATAACAAAACTCTAAAAATGCATGAAAATGTAAAACTGTTCACTCAACAGTGTGTCATCTGTTTAGTTTCAAGCAGGCAATCTCACCAGTATCACTTTCCACACAATATCCTAGACGGGGGGCTGCTGTCAGAGGAGGGAGCGGGTGCTTGTTGTTGATGAAAGGCCGAATGTAACGTGTGTGAAGATGAATTTGTTTCTCAGTTATCGACGTAACCTCAGCGTCCCGGCGTTGAGTCGGCGCAGAAAACCGTTGTTCTGCCGGTCTTGTTGGGAGAGGGTTCAGCTGGATCAAATCTCAGCTGCGTTGAGAAGCAGAGCCGACGTCGCCGCTCCGCTTTTGAACTTTCAGAAATTAACACTTATAAAGGCTTATTTTCTTACAGTCTGTTTCTCGTCATGTAACGGCAGCAGCAGCTGCTGAGGGCTAATTGTAGTACAAGGACTAGATGTTCCTCCTTTATTCCAACACATTATGTTCTTACCTGATATCTCTAAGGTTATTATCTCTGCCAGTGAGGACATGTTTTCACCTCTGTGGGTTTTTGTTGTTGGCGGCTTTGATCGCTTGTTAGTTTTGATTACACAAAAGTCACAACGCTAAGCTCACCTCACATGCCTCATTGTTCAATTTAGGTTTTTGCTCGGATCAGATTTGGTCATTTTGATGCTAAGCTTTCGTTGTTACACCGACTAAGTCGGGGTCTTACATGAACGCACGTGGTTTTCAAAATGAAACCGACACGTTTGTTTTCCTACTCTGCACCATTGACTTGGAACATCCTACCATACGACCTTAAATTGGATTCACCTATAACGATTGGAAAGACTTAAACGCATCATAAAGAATGTGCTGATGGAAAGAGGTACTTGTTTTTCTCGAGATGCCACCCTGTATGAATAGTTTTTTGTCGTTTAACTATGGATTCTCTTAATGATTTGTTGTATTTAAAATGTGTGATTGTGCTGCTACCTTGTCCAGGTCTCTTTGGTAAAACAGTTTTTAAATGGAGGTGATATAACAACAGAAAAAGTAGTAAATGTATGTAAATGCTAATTGTGGAAGCACTCAGCGCATCACAAATCTGATATGTTTCTGGTCTTGGACCGTATTTGAAATATTTTTTTCACAAAGCCAACCAATTCCAATTTCTTTACCTTAAATTTGACAAAAATAGGATTTTTTTTCATATCTGGTTTGCATCAGTGTCACATGTGAATGCATGTGAATTGTTTCCTTTTTCAGTTCACAAATATGATGTTTTTTGTTTATAACACTGGGGATTCATCTAAAATGTATCGCCGCTGCGCATGTGTGTCATTCTGAAGGACCGATCCGTTCACAGCCCCTCAGTACATTCCACTGTATTTATTAATGTGGGCCATAAAGATAATCAAAATCTGATCTGAGCGAAAAAAATCAGACGTGAATAATGAGGTTTGTAACATAACCTAAGTGGCTTGAATCAAATACAGATATGCGCATTCACACAACCCAGATTTGTTTCACATTTAGGCAGAAAATGCGATTGGAGTCCCTTCAGCCTGTTAATGTGAACATCTGCCCTGCATGGTCTTCCTTGAATCTTGGCTCCTGAGCAAAACTTTAGTGTGTATATTATTAGTTTATATATTAGGTTGTAAACACTTTATAAGTAATTAGTCGATGTATATAAACAGCTTAGAAAATAGTTCTCAATCTAGCAATGCGGGTCACTATTTGGCAGGATCAAGTTAGCAGTTCAGATAAGTGTGCTCACTATTTGGCAAGCATGAAGTCTCATATACCCTTTACATGTGATGAGTTATGGCAGCTTACTAATTATTTCTAAAGTGTTTACAATTTAATTAGGAAACTACATAGAAGCTATTTATGAATCCTTAATAAAGTGGGTCTTATTGTAAAGTGGTGCTGTGTTTCACTTTGTGATTGAAAAAAGGCAAAATGTGTGATTCCAAAATTTTTTGCTATAAATATCTGTGTTTATCTGAACAGCCATACATTGATGAAGAGTGTGAACTCTGGGAGTACGTATATTTTATTCAGCTTTACTTTGGTGCATAAGAGATGAACAACTTGAGCAAAGCGAATGCTTTTTCTTGTATTGAGTAAGAATCCAGTCCATCTACCTTAACATCTCATGTTAGTGAACATTTTGCAAGTTGGTTAAACAGAATTAGTGATGTTATGTGAGGAGGTCAGTGTTTTCCGGCTCCGGCCAATCACAGACTGCCCTGCTGTTTGCTTACCAACAAACCCCTCTACTGTTGCTCCATGAAACCATATCGGTGGCAGCGAGTTCTGAGGCTGGGCATTCCTTGCCATGTGAGACACCAGTTCCAAGAAACTTAGTCCTAAGCTCCCCATTAACACAACACCAGCAATATTGTCTGCTAAAAATAGGAACTCCTCGGTTTTCTCCCTCCCCGGCTCCTCGTCCCTCTCTCCTCGCTCCGGCCTGGATGGCAGGACTTGATCAGGGATTAGCGATTCACTGTTTGTTGGTTGTCTGGGGTCTTATCATCGCTTGTAATCATACCGCTGTGTGGAAAGAGGTTTGGAGAAACTATAACTGACACCAGTTGCTGAATCAGTCAACCTGTGGGTGGGGGGCGCCAATGGGGGCAAAGATAGATGAACTACCAGAAGTCCAACTTAGACCTGACCCACTCTGTAGGTGACTCTAATAGTCCGCCGATGCCGTCAAGTTTAGTAGATGGCTACCAGGTGTCGCAGTGGTTTGAATTAATGAAGTACCAACATGCTGTAATTTCACTTAAGTAGACTTTCAAAGGTATCAGATCTTCACTCGAGTAATAACTGCTTCTAATTTTACTCCCTGCAGTTTAAAATGTCTCCTCTCTGCCGTCCTGAATCAGTTGACTTTATTAGAAAACTAGGCCTATGATGTCATCCCCCACAGCAAGGGGGTATATCCCTGAAAGGTCCCCAGTCCCCTGCATTGTACAAGCCATCCCCCCTGATCTAAGCCCTTAATTGAAGTGGAAGTTGTCTTTAAAACATTGTTTGTTTGTTTTTGTAAAGAAAGCTCTTTAGTGAATAAACTATCCTAGTGAGTAAGGTTTAAACCAGACGTGTGAAATATAATACTGTTTCCAAACACGATGAATATCTTTGAGTCTATTCTTATGCACCAAAGCTGGACATCATCTCAGCAACAACAACAAAAAGGAGAGATGTCAGCGTTTTTTTCAGATCCTTTTTGTTTTTCTCTACATTATTGTGACACACTGAACACTTTTGTTTGAGGAAATATGAGCTGAATTAAAGTTTCTAATACCTTACATTTGTATGTGTAGAAAAACTGTTTTTTTTTTTAGATTCAATTCAAAGGGCTATTTTTTTTACCTCTACTTTTTTACTTGGGTAACTCATTGATACCAGAGGCTTTTCTAACATCACTAACTGGACTTCTGCTTGAATTAAGAGAGATGGCACTTTTGCCACCTCTGCTTGGTCATGGTTAAATATAGATCTTTCATGGGATGATGTTTAAAAATAGGAATCATTGTAACTATGCATGTCAAAATCTCTGGAGTTGAACACGGAGCTGAGGCTTCGTAACACCATGAGGTGGTGACACAGCCGGTATAGTTCTGTCATTTTCCTTCTCGAGAAAACCAGAAACTTTTGCTTTTCACCTCCTGTCTCTAAGCAGCTCTCCATTCCTTGATGTCTGCGTGAAGCTGGTTTGCTTTTTGTTGTGTTAATCATGAGGATTAAGAGACTCTCCTGCGGCATTTAAGCTCAAGTCTGAAGATTTAAGCTGTGTTTTCTGTGATTTTTCTGGTCTAGCACTCTGGTGCTCTTGGGTCCTAAGAGTTCCAGCTTCTACACCCTCTGGACTTCTTCTGAGTCTGACTGGTGCTTGGTGTTAGCAGCGAGGGTTTCAGCTAAAGGCCTAAAGATCACCCAGTTTAGACCTGTGGGCGTCACTTTAAGGTGCTTTAACCACCAGCTTGGTTTGATCTGGACTGAAATTGCAGGTTTTGAAACCCTTTGCTGACCAAAGAGGGTGTCTCAAACTGAACCATGGTTCTGTTCACTTATAGAGCTTAAGGACTGTTTTTTTGATAGGCTCAAGATTTTCAGCAATGTGAGGAAGAAACAGCAGGCTACCATTTACGAAACACATCCATAGATGAAGTGGGGAGGTGATTAGTATTGACATGTTCGGGTGGAAAAAAACAACGGTACAACTTTACAATCAGATTCCCTTTATAAAGGATTTATAAATGACTTTAACGTAGTATACAAAGTAAGTTGTAAACACTTATCCTTATGAAGCTGCTTCCACCCATTAGATATAAAGGACATCAGGGATCTGATGCTTGCCAAATAGTGAGCACACTTATCTGTATTGCTAACTTGATATCGCCAAATAGTGAGCCACATTGTTAAATTCAGAACTACGTTAGGAGTTGTTTATAAACATTAACTAATGACTCAAAGTGTTTACAACCTCATTTAGAACCTAATTATAAGCAATTTATAACACATTCGTAAAGTAGTGGTACCAAAAGTACATGAAAACATGGTAATCTTTTAATTTGATTACATTTTTTTTGCAAGTATATGGATACTTGTAAACTAACTAAAGCTAAAAGATGTAATTTTACACATTCTTAATGTAACATGTGACATAAAACAATGATTATACGCTGCAAAACTGTTTGTAGAAATAAAATAGACCATAAAATTCAAAAAAATATATCAATGTTGTTTTTTTTTACAGCCATTAGATGTGGAAATCGCAAAATTTCACCGTGAAAACACGAACATCTGGTAAAGTTAATGGGAAACTACCAACATGTCACAAGCAAGTAATCACCCTGAAAGCCAAAGTAACAACATTCATTTATTTTAAGTACAGACAGTGCTGACATGTTTGTTATATTTACAGATTTCACCAGACAACAAAAGCGCGATGATCCAATGATGGGATTTATTTGTTTTATTCAGAGTCCATGAAGTTCTAACTTTACGTGAATGGAAAACTGTTGTTATACAGTTATAGCCACTAAATGGCTATTACCATAATTACTGTAAACAGGTTTATATTACATGTATATTTTTGGTAATCGTAATCGGTTCTCTTATCAACCTGTGGAATTTATGCATTTTTGGATCGTTTTGTTTGTTGTTGTTGTTGAAGTTCTGCCAGTTTTTTACCGTAAATCCCACAGAAATGTAAACTTGAAGCTACTTGCATTGTCTGCAACATTTACAACAAAGATTGTTGTGTGTTTCTTTCTACATAAACTCTAACTGCTTGCCTTTACTGTTTTTTTTTAATATTTTTATTCCAGCTGGATATGAAATCTAGCGTGTTGAAATGAGAACGATCGCAGTGATGAAATGGCAAAAACGTAAGGTGTGTGCAGTGAGTCTGTGGCTGAATGTCAAAGTGATGAGGTGATACTTTCTTCCTCCCAACCAACAGTAAAACCAGCCACTGGTTAACTCGACAAGCTGGGTTTCAGTCGGCGCCTTAAGCCGGCCGGACTCGACCTTAAATGGTCCGGCTGATTCTGCTGCAGCTTTCCCCCTCCGGCGCTCTAAAAGGGTTTCGTCTCACTGTGAACTTTTGGGTCTGAACCGGCCTTAAGGATGACATTAAGAGGGAAAGGGGAAATAATGACGGAGGCATGAACGAGAGGAGAGGCCGGTGTCGTTTTCCAGGGAAATCCATTCCCCACGCTGACAGAGACAGTGACGGACATGCACATCACGGACCTCAGAATCACTTCTCAACAGTCAGACCCTCATGACGCCTTACATCGACCTCACATTGACTCTTTACTCAAACGGCTATCGCACAGTTCTCATGCCTCCTTTTCTCTCTCTCCTTTATTTCCCTCATCTTTTCATCTTTTTACCACACATTGACAATTTGTTTCAGCCCGTTATCGCCCCGCTTATCAATTCCCTCTCTAAATAATGTGTTTTCACATCTTACATGCACTCTGCTGATTTTGCTCCACGCCCTTTGACCTTTTACGAGCATGATTATGATTCATGATGTATTAGCGTAATGACTCTCCCAGACTGAAGCTTACATTAAAAAAAAGAGAGAGAGAAAAAAAGAGAGATTTTTCCACTGGACCTAAGAAGCAGTGTCTGCTTTTTTTTTTAACAGCGCCGAGGTGATGAGAGAGAGAGGCCTTGATGCTGCTTAATAGATTAATAGATTATCCCCGTGGTAGTATGGTAATATACAGTATGTGCTTTATGGCCGTGTGTGAGTGTGTGTGAGTGTGTGTGGGTGTTGAGAACATTAAGTCTGAATGTGCTCCAGTCATTATAAGTTACTTAGAATGAGAGCGTCTGATTAATGCCAAAAACATGATATGGGCTTTAAATCGCTTGCGTGCGACTGACCTATAATTACATCTATAACGTTCACGTGTCTGCGTTTTAAATAAAGTTGCGGTTCAGGCCGCTCGAATGGTTCCAGCTTCTTATTGTGGCTTCGTTGTGCAGCGGTAGACTGAAGCTTTAAATCTCCAGGTTACTTAACAAGCTCAAAGTCGGAGTTATATTTTTGATAGAATTATATTGGCTGGGATGATTTACAGTCAAACGTCATACGAATAATTATAATAAAATGATCACTATTACTAACAGTAATCCAAATAATTATCGTAATGACGTATTAATAACACATTTTTGATAATAAACACAAGCAAATCACAAATAATATAATTGTTTTTTTTTTATAGGAGACAATAACTGAGACTAATAATTATAAATAGCTTGATAACCAAACTCTTACGAGATGACTTTATAATAATGATATGGTAGAATAATTAATCATTTTACATACAAATTAAATTAAAGTAAGTACATTTAATTTAATATTTTTATCAGACAATTTTCTAACGAATCACATCTTTAACTGAAAGTTGACTTCCTGCGTGAAAACACACAACGTGTGCCAAAGTACAGAAACACGTTCGAAAAATGTTCTTTTTCCTTGTCATTCAGGTATTTGAAGCGATCCGCTCTTTATATCCTCACGGAAACTTTTCAGCGCAGTGATTAATACTCCGATATCTCTAAATATCTCACACCTGAGATCAGAAGCATGAGTTGACGTTTACTTTGACCTCCTCCCCTCTCAACTAAATGAAATCCTCTCCTCCCTCTCTCCCCTCACAGAATGATGTCTTCCATGCGAGCAACGCCTCCGTTCCACCCACCATCTGGGGAAGAGGAAGCGATAATTCAGGACAATGCGGCTTGGGCCGGTGACAAACACGAAGGGCAGAAGGAGACGCTGTCTCCCCCGTCACATGACCAACCCCACCCGGACGAGCTGCAGTCGGTCAGAGAGAAGCTGACAGATGCTGAGTGGGAAAGCATGGTTCCTGTTGCAATGGTGAGTGATGTATGACTCTCAGAGCTGAGAAATTGACCATATCTTATCTTGAGATATGTTGCTATAACTCCAATCTATTAAATAAGTGTGTGCACACAGAGAGGGGGGGGGGGGCGAGGGGGCACACGACTCATAAAACACTGGTGAAAAACATGCAGGAGTACACAGGGTCTGGAAATTGTCATGCATAATGATGATTGTGCACATAGATGTAAAAGCATCTACACACACACACACACAAACACACACACAGACACACTCCACTGGTCTTTTGTGGTGTGTGTGCTGCAGGCACTGCTGTGGGCAGCCCAGTGAGGTTTCTCCTCCAGAGAGTTATAGCCCTGGGTTCTTCTTATCCCCACAGCCTTCTTTGTAATGTGTGTGTATTTGTGTGTGTGTGTGTGTGTGGGGAGGTGTTAGTTACTTGGCTCCGGGTTCTGTTGGTCCCTAATGGAAGAGGCTGTTTGACTTTGGCCTCTGAGGGAAGAGGAAAGTTCTGAGAATAAAGTTTCCTCAGGTATCAGTGTTGTGAAGGAATACATTTACTCTTCCCAGACAAAAGTCCCATTCAAGAGAATTTAAATTTTGAATGATCTGTTTCTACTTAGATGTTATAATATATATGTTTTTTGGAGGTTTTTCTTATTCTTCTTACTTTGATCAAAAAAACAGATTAGCACCAAAGAAATAAAACACTAAAATCGAAGATAGACTGAAGCAGAAACACCTTTTTTCCTGTTTCTCTGCATCATATCAACGTTCTGGCCGACACTCAGACATCAGAGATGATAAAGGTCAATATTTCTTTGTAGGTTTCTGAGAAACTCCTCAGTCCCCTCTGTGAGGTCAGGGTCTGTTTCTGGCGGTACAGGACATTGTTCAAAAATGATCCCAAACAAAAACCCCACCTCCTTTAAATCCCTGCATCTCATTCCCTCGTATCCTCCCTGACGCCCCATCAGTGATCAGGCGGCGGCGCCTCGCTCAAGGACGCCCTTCGGATACATGCATTGTCTGCCGTAGGGACTGAAAGTGTGACCTTTTCCCTGTACAACATGATCTGACCAGCAGGCCTTCCTGCCCTCACCTCGCTGCTTGTATAACTTCTTGGCAGCTTTATGTATGGAGCTGAAAAAACACACACCTACACAATCCAAGAGTGACACACAATCTCCTAATCCTCATTACTGAGGCATCTTCCGCTTAGAGACAAAGTGCACAACAGGGCCTCCTGGAGCCATTTCAAGGGCGTCTTAAGATCCTGCTGTTAGGCAAAGCCCCTTGTCTTTGAAATATAAGCTTCCTAAAGTTCTTGGAGATCCCCCCACTCTGTAAGGGGAGGAGAAAGCATCCAGAAATAGCCCCGGTGTTAGAACACCTGTGCTGAAGTGTCTGTTGTGTGGTACAATGTGGTCGTCTTGAAGGGCTTATCTTCTGGGTAAATATAGATCCCTCTGCCTCTCGCTTAACTCATAACCCAGCAGAGCAAACGGCAGCGGGACAGGAACACTGATCACGCCGCACAGAATAGGAAGAAGAAAAAAAATTGTATGGAAGAACAGCGTTTCAGCATTTGTTCGAATCTCGGCGTGTTTGAATGGCCGCTGGAAATCAATGGGTGGAGCCGTATTTTAAAGAAAACTGAGCAAATGTCTACGTTTACAATGTAGATGAAGTCGATAAAGTTAAGATTCATGGTTGTGTCTAATTCCACGTAATGGCCACGTGGAACTATGTGAACCTTGATGGACACACAGTTTGAAGCGGACATATTTATTTTCGTACGTAGATGACTTATGAATGGGTCTTCACCATACGCCAATCAACGGGGCGGGGGCCGCTTAAGCCTTGATTGGCCACCAAAATATCCTGTCATTATTTCATTGCACTACTCATTGTTATTGGCTGGGGGCCAAATTTACCCTTGTACATATTTAATTCAACAATGTCGTATGTGTTTTATGTGATGTCCTTCACGATGTAAAGGACGTAAAAAAGCAATGGCATCATTTTTGTAATGGCTAAAACTGATGACTGACATCATGTCCGAAAACAGTGATTTTCATAACAAGGCTCCCCCTAGTGGGCGCAATAGGAAATATTAGAGTAGGATTCGACATGCACATGATGGATCTCCCTGAGTCCATTCATATTCACCGAGGACGGACTAAATTGGACCAACGGTCGAGAAAAGCTTTTAGAGATAAATTATCTCCTAGTGTTGGGAATATACAACTGCTCTTTCCTAAAATCAATCCAGTTCTTCCTCAAACTGAGGTCTATGTTGGAATGTATGAAGATGATATATATATAAGCGTTTTCAAGGTAATCGCCAAATAATAGCTGTTTTAAACTATTTAATGTTTTTCATATTTGGAAAGAAAAGTTACCTTTTATGTTTCCATGCGCCCCCGTTTGAATTTAAATAAACACGTAGCTTGAGAAATCTTATTTTGGAATGTCTAAACAAAGCACAACTTGTAAAACAAATTCAATTACCCGTCTTTGCTGTAAACTGTGGAACGAATGGCGAACAAGGAACGACTGATGGGATTTATGAATGAGGAGGTTATAAATAAATGTGACCCATGATGTAGAAAAATCTCAGAACCACCTCTGTCACTACCTCACAGACCGTTACGAGATTGATCAGATCTGTATCATGTAAAGACTTGAGTCTAATAATGACACACGGCCGAGACTTTACAATAAAACCGACATCATACATTCTTGCTCATCTCTGATTTTTCTGTGTGGTGGTCATCTCCAGATTCGCCTCTATGATTTGAACTTTTTCTTAATGAAAAATGTGCGACTGAATCTGTTTTTATAATACGACCCATTGCGAGAATGTATATGCTAAAGAATAGGGGGCCAACGATGAAGCCCTGGGGAACACCACAGGTCAAAAGTGCCATTAATCATGGCTACTGAGAAGGTCCTATTAAAATAACTTGTGTTTTCTAGAATATGAAAATCATCAGAGGACTTTGTAAACAGAATTTTGTAACTATAAAAACTGTTTTCTAAAAACACACTTTCCAAATATTCTGAGCTATTTTCCATGAAATACAAAATATCCTCATCAAATCATTTTTATAAGTGTTTTGTACTGTTTAACAACAACAATCATTGGAAC
Organism: Lophius piscatorius; assembly: GCA_009660295.1. NCBI lineage: Eukaryota > Metazoa > Chordata > Actinopteri > Lophiiformes > Lophiidae > Lophius > Lophius piscatorius. The sequence continues at coordinate 227,104 of VRLP01000225.1, forward strand.
AAATGATTGTTGTTGATTACTGTCTAGTACATTTAAAATGTCTGAGACATTAAAATAATAAATGCCCGAAAGAAAAATAAAATTCTATTTTTTTTTCTTAAAGTTAAAGATATTTAAGTGTTAATAATAGAATAAATGGTAGATCCAACCAATGTAAAGCAGAGCAGCTGCACTGATACCCTCGTCTTCATCAGTCCATTCAGTCTGTGGATCCGATCCGGTAAAAAACCATCACTATCTTCATAGATCCCACAGGTTCTGACCTCTCCTCTCCTCCTTCCTCTCACTTCACAGGACAATGAAAGCAGCAAAGGCTGCTCGGTGTATTCGTATCGGACTAACTCTACCTCGCCACCCAAGCCGGAGGAGTTTCCCCGGGATCGAGGGGAGCCAATGATCGGCCTCGCCTTCGGGACGCCGGAGCGACGCAAAGGGAGCCTGGCTGATGTGGTGGACATTCTCAAACAGAAGAAACTGGTGGAGCTGACCAAGACGGAACAAGATGGTAGGCAGAGGTCTTCAGCTGAATGCGTGTGCGCTGTTTGTGTGTGTGTGTTTTAACTCCAACATCTCCAAGGGAAGTGGGGTATGCTGACTTCCCGTCATCACTGCCGCTGGACTCCTCTCACTAGAGTCCAGCCCGGTTCCACCAGACTTCCTAGGTTGTAAAGAACGGCCACCTCGATCTGTCAGCGTCACCATCCAAGAAAAACAGGCTTCTATTCTTTCATTGGCAACTCATTTCTCTGCTTTCTGGAAGGGGCTTGGAGAGTAATACATTACAGAAGATTATATAGGTTTGAAATATGAACTTATTTGGAAGCAGGGATTTTAAGGCGGAGCTCGGAAGTTATCGCTAAAGTTCTCTTTAAGGGTTTTACTTTGTTATTGATGCACATTTTCCTTCTCTGAATGCGTGAGTTTTTATAGCCGTACCGACTGATATTCCATTTCCTGGATTTACTTTTGAACTACAACAACAACAACAACAACAACATAAATAAATATATTTATTTAAAAAAGAAAAATGCAGAGCTTTATTAATTAATTAAAGATTAATCAATCATCATATTGGATTAAAAGGTAAAAATATTCACACATGTAGATAAGACTTTATGTATTTTGTGATATTGAAAGAACTACACACACACATATACACATGCACACACACACAAAGGCGTAGATGTGCTGTTATTCATCAGAATCAGTAATTCACCACATAGACAACAAGAATTAATGGTATTCTATCTAAATAAGACACAGGACTGAGATTTGAATAATTCCCCAGAACTATTGAACCCTGTGCCACATTGTTGATTTTTAACAGTGACAGGTTTCCCCACGTGATTAAAGAGGTTTTTACCTCGGCCAAGGAGCTGATGTTTTCACTGGCATTGGTTGGACTGTCTGTTCGCAGAACTACATTAAAAAAAAACAGACAGAATCTTGGTAGGAGGGTTGGGCCTAAGCCAGCGAAGAACCCATTAAAGGTTGGAGTGGGTCCTGCATCAAATCACTTTTCACCACTGGTGAGGGACTTTTTATTCTTTCGCAAGGATCGCACACAACTTTAAACGGGTGCATTTCACATTCACGCGTTTTTACATCATGGCTACTCTTCATTAAGAGTTTATTAACTGCTTGTCAAACAATGAATCCAATTTTGTCTAAATTGCTATTTGTCCAGCGTCAGCATCCGTGTTGTTAACTGTGTTGATTCTTACCTGAAAGATTGCAAAACCAGTCATAATTTTATCGCTGGTTAAACTATTATAGCATGCAAATGTCTGCTCGAACCGTCAGACTAATGTGGAGTAATAATAGTGAGCCAGGAGAGCAAGATATAAGATTTACAAAAATAGTTCTCCAGCAATCTCGAAAAAATAGGGAAATTGCATCGATTGTTGAAAACTGTTATAACGCAGTTATAACACAGTTATTACTTGATTTATAAAGTGCTTGCAGCCCAATTAATAACCAAATCACAAACAGTAAAGTAAGTAAATGCCTTATAATGACAGTCTTGTTTGAAAGTGGGACGCCATTTGTTTTTCTTTTAAATACATAATTAACCACTGTATGCCGTTTAAACTCACTGAACCGCTCCATGTACATTATCGCTGTGGGGGATGGGCGAGTATTCCTTAAAGATCAGACTCTGGACACTCTGGATGTGTTTCATCACAGAGAACCTCCTCTCAAACAGACACAGCAGCAGTGAGCTAAAGCTTTGGGTCCATCGGGTCGGTCCCGTGGAACCCAAAGCCCCTCAAACCCCGAAAGAAGGTCATTATTAGTATTCTTGTCTTTTCATCATTGTTGACCCATTTTAACACTTCTACTTGTGGATATTGTTAATTTGGGCATCTGCAGTTATTAGTTTTATACCTATATAATATAATACATTTGAGTGTTGTTCAAAAGAAGTCTTTCTTGTAGAAACCTCAACATTAGTTCACTCTTTGGGTCGTATGTGACTTTAATATGTGCAGCGATTATAAATTGTTACAATCTCTAAGTTTTTTTTTGGCAACCCAAAAAAACAATACTTTAACAATTACAATATTTTAAATCGACTGATATAAAAATGTCTTTACACTAAGGATTTTGTCAGTTGAATGCATATTTAAAAACAATTTCCCCTATTATTATCATCATTATTATTGGATTTTGTTCTTTTTCAGTTGGAATGATTAAGAAAATTCTTTACCCACTTCCTGATCTGAAGACATTTAAATGACCGACCAACTGATACGTGTTTTATACGATTAAAGTCAGCAATTATATCATTATTGTGGGATCCCATTGTTCCCTCACTCCTTTATCTTTCCACTTGGCAGCAATTATATCTATTAAAATTGACTGGTTGCTCCACAAGGGAGTGGTTTTCAAACAAAATATTAAGTAGTCCTAATAGCTCACGGCTTTTTGTGCCATTAGCTTATTAGCTTATGCACATTTTTTAATAGTTCTTAAGGGAAGAGAGTTAACTATCTTTTGTTTCAACATTTTTATCAGACCACAAAAATATAATAATAAAAATACAATGTTGAGATACTCTCTCTGATGTTTTTCTTTATAATGTACTTTTTCTGTTGTAATATTTTGCAGGGACATTGTGTTAGGTTTTAATTAAATGCATGTGCTTAAGATAAAACATTTACTTCACTATTATTTACAGTTTTAATTACTGACCAGCATGAAACTTCCCCTTTTCTGTAGCTCGGCTTTGCAATCCTCTTTAGTTGGATAATTTGATACTTAACTATAAGACTCCCCTTATTTCAGATTTATAAATGGCTTCTATGTAGTTTAGTTAAATAAGTTGTAAAAACTTTACAAATCATTAATAAACTTTTATAACTTATGAGATTTAAAGGGTATCAGGCACCTGATGCTTGCCATATAGTGAGCACACTTACCTGTACTGTAAACTTGATATTGCCAAATAGTGACCAGCATTGATAAATTGAGAACTATGTTATAAACTGATCTTAAACACGAACTAATGACTTATAAAGTGTTAACAACCTAATTTATAACCTAATTATAAGCAGTTTTTAAATCCTTAATAAAGGTACCCTTTTTGTAAAGTGGTATGCCGATAATTTATATGCTTTGTTTGAATAGTTTATGATATACTATATTATTATGTAGCTGAAATAACGCTTCTGGTTCTATTTCAATTTCAAATAACATCATTATTTGTTAGGATTAAGGTTTAAATGATCATTTAAAGGCTGTATTTTTATCGTTAAATTCATATAATGAGAGGTGATGTTTTAGATAATCCTGGTAATGATATATATATCTATATAGATATATATCTATATCTATATATATCTATATAGATATATATCTATATCTATATAGATATAGATATAGATATATAGATAGTGCCTGGACCACAGCAGAACGGTTTTGCAGGTATTGTATTTTTGTTAAATGATGTAGGTGTGTGCGTTCATATGCAGTTCATGAACCCATGTCTAAATAATCCCAGAATTCTTTTCTCTGCATGTAATCTGCATAGCGGCACAAACTGAACCACGTTCTCTCTAATACACCGTATATATAAATCTGTGATAATCCCACTGATATATTCCTTGAGCTCTAGACAGGATGCTACATTCCCTCATTTCCTCCTCATGCTCACATGAATGGAGAGGCACCTCACCTGTATTTTGTTTTCCATTTCTAAACACATCCTCTCCAGAGCATCTTTGAAGATCTAAAAATTACAACTGACGGTTCCCATCGTTTGTAAAACGGCCATATCAAACAGTGAAAACGCCGGTTTCCCTTTCTCCTCGTCGCCTCTGATCTACACCAGCGCACAGGTCTCCCAGCATGCCTCGGCTTGCCCCTTTCCACCCCACAGCAAGCCAGATCTTAAACCATCCAACACCCCTCTTTACTGTTATGTGCACATAGTAATCAGGATGATATCAGAGGAGTGCTTGATCTCTCTCATTTAAGGCTTTTACTTTGTCATTGATACAGTAAAGTGGGCCAGAATGGGACAGCTAGAGGCGTAACCGCATCCACAGTGTCTCTAGTTGAAAGATGGGTATCTCTGCCTCTTATCTACTGTACAGACTCTGGTTTGAAAGGAAAAACCCGGCCTGTGTGTGTATGTGTGTGTGTGTGTGTGTGTGTGTAAGTGGGTGTTTGTTCAAAAGTGTTGTGACCTCCTGTCAAATCAAAGGGGACATGGGTGGAAGGAAATGCTACGGGACAGCTATAAATCTGCATCTTCTATGGGTTTCTCTGTTTCTATCCGCACCGGGTTCATCTCCTCTCGGCTCTGAATCTGCTTTTTAAACGTCTGGACACTTTCAACGGAACAAAATTAATCTTTTTGTAAAAAAAAAATAATAATCTATACATTTCTTCTTATTTTACTGTTAAATTAACAGTTATTATTATTAAATTAATAATTATTATTATTGCTGCAAATGTTCCATATCTGGGCCTGAAATCATTTGTTTGCTTTTTTTCTTTGCAGCAAGCATAAAAGTAACATTCTAAACAAATAAGGGAGAAAATGTAAGATAAAATGTTACGGATCCCACTTTACAATAATAATAGAATAATAATTTAAATGTCTTCTATGTGGTTTGAAGTTGTAAACACTTTACAAATCATTAATAAGCTGCTAAACATTATTAGATATAAAGGCTGTCAGAGAACTGATGCTTGCCAAATAGTGAGCACACCTATCTGTGCTGCTAACTTGAAACTGCCAAATAGTGACCCACATTGATAAATTGAGTTATGTTATAAGCTGTTTATAAATGTTAACTCATTACTTAAAAAGTGTTTACAACTTAATTTATAACCTAATTATAAACCATTTATGAAGCGAGCCTATTTGTAAAGTGTTGCCAATTCTTTTTCAATATTACAAGAACAAATTATAAAACAAGACAGTAAATACAGCAGAGTATTTAATAAACAGTGAAAATGTGTGTTTTACACCGTTTTTAAGAAGAAAGTGTAAAACCAGTTTCTGAATATAACCGCATGATTATGAACGTACCTTTGCGCATGATCATAATACTGTGAAGTAATAATATCACATGATATGAATTAGGGTAAATGATGATTTCCTAATCTTGTAAAACGTTTTGTGATCAGGTGACTCTCGCCTTCTCTTAGAATGGATTGTCACATATTTGGAAAAGCATTTTTTAATCATAAATAGTACACAAAATATCATTTTTCTGAACATTTACTATGTAGAAAATTCCCATAAATGGTGTACGTCTGTTTTATAGCTATATCTCTAGTGTGCACAGATGCAGGATGTTGTCAGTCTGGTGTAAACACGTGAAGCTCTGTGCAGACTGACAACTTTATATCTGTTCTACGCTGTTTAGCGGGTGACTGATGGCACCGGTACGTCAGCGGCACCACAAACTTTCTCTAAGCAAAAACCTGCAATATTTCCCCCATCGATGTTCCAAAACGTTCCCTCTGTTGAAGAAAAAAAAAGCCTGCTATCCATTTCGGCTCATCCTCTGCTAATTAGCGGATCCGCTGTCCCTGAGGACTATTGTCCATTGATTAACCGGCAAACACAAAGAAAAAAAACCCCAAACAAAATAAACATGTTGGATACAAGCAGGCACACGGGATCGTACAGCATCAGCATGAATAATGACTCTGTGCCAACATCACTGTGAATCCGTGAGGTCCTTGAAGTTGTATTGTATAAAAAAAAAAAAAAGCCTTTCATGCACTGCTTTGGAGCTGCGGTTCATTCCGAGCCAAATGTAGCCCTACGTATGGAGATTGATGAGTACCTCTGCTTTTTTTCTACCTAATGACTTTAGTTGAAATGACAGGAGGTGATCAATAGATGGAATACGCTGAGTGCTTCATTAAAGGGGGGGCCTGCTTCGGTGGCAAAGGCTTTCATTCGGAGCTGTTGAGCAACAGCCTTTTCTCTCATTTGTTAATTTGTTGAAATAATGTTTCCTCGTTCCATTACAAATCTCATCGTAGGCTGAAATCACTTTCGGCACATTTTTTGGAATCCCCTCTGGGAAGAGGCAACCTTACCGGCATCCTGATTTAAAGATTGTTGTGTGGTAGCCCGAACGGAAAATGCATTTGCGGTTGGAGTCTTTGTTTGGTAAGGCAGATGGGAGTGCAAGGCCGTCCTGGTAAATAGGCTTATACCGATTCCCGGTGCGGAGCATTTTGTGTTTCAAATGCTGCACGGCGGAAAGCTCCACAGGTTAACTCGGACGTAGAGTCTTTTTTTTTCTTCCTCTGCTGTACTCGGTGCTCACTTAAACTGACAATTAGAACAAATTCCTTTCCCAGAATCCTCTTTATACAACCAGATTTGATCATTTGCGCTCAAATGGCACGGACATTAAAGCCCGAACAATGCCTCCCTTGCCTGCTCTTCTGCCTCCTGCTGAAACCGGTTCAGTCAGCTGATCTCTCCTGGGTTAGACTGGCCGTATGATCAAATGGAACGGACCCTATTAGCCACCGAGAGCTCACTTAGCCTAACATGGCTGACCCCTCTGTGCACTGCTGGCCTGAGCTAAAGTGTGGATGATGTCGTCGTTAGCCTTTGCTGGGGCTCACCCCCTGTCGACATGCTGTTAGCTGTCTGCTACTCGGAGAACCTTTAAGTGCCTGTGACAGGTCTAATGAATAGACATGGCCGCGCTTTTGCAATGTGGAAGATTTTTTTTCTTTTCTTTTCCTGCACCATCAGCTTTTAAAAGCTTTTTTTCAAAGAACTCTTAGGATTGGGGCGATGGGCCGCATTGATACATGCGCTGGCTGCTGCGAAAACACAACCCGCCTGGATTTTCACAGCATGCAAGTGAATGAAGGTTCTTTATTTAACGTTTGTGTCGGGCTGCTCCATAGTGTGACGCTTTGTGTATAATAGGTGACCTCTGCATTAGTGGAAGGACACGCATTGGCCACCGAGGCCTTCCGCGATATCCTCCCACGATTAAACCAGCGTGGGGTTATGTCACCATGACATCACGACAGATGATGCATCAGAAATAGAAATCAAAGTCGACACCAAACAAGAACCAACTCCAACCAGTCATTTTCACTCACACAACCACCAGGCACACTAAAATACTGTAAAAACAAAATAACACAATCAGGATGTGACAAACTGCTGGAGCTAAACGGACTCGCCGCCACGCAATCTTTTGACTCGAATGCAAAGCCAGAACCAAAACTGAACTCCAGTCATAAGAGAGGGGCAACGATCTCAATGGTAGTAATACTGAACAGCCAGATGACTTAATAACAACTTGATTAGTGGGAAGCCGGAAGGCCGCTGAGTTCTGTTGCATTGGAGCGGACCTTCAAATCCTCTTACAGTAACACAGTTCGGTTCTGACCCATTTCTTTTCCACTTCCTGCAGAAACTACAGCAAAAAACCAGAGAAGCAAAACAAGCAAACAGAAAAAGATCCTTTCTAGCCATCCAAACACGACAGCAGGACATTCTGATACGTCTCAACTGACTCTCCATGTTGTACCTGCCGGCTCAGAGTTCAGTTTAGCTCAACGGCCTTTAAACGCCTCGGGACAGACTTTGTTTTAAAACGTAATTACATTTCATCATAATATTTCACTTCATTTATCCCTAACTACTCATCCTGTTCAGTGTCTCGCAATTCTCTACGCCTCAGGGAAGATTTAAAAAAAAAAAAAAAAAAAAAATTTAAATAATTTCATTTTAAACTGGCAAGAGTTTAAATTAATTAAATCAAAATGAAATAACATTTATTTAATTTTATCTTATTTATATGTATTTTTATCCCCCCAGGAAAAAACACAGAAAACTTTATATGAGCAACACTGGAACCAGTTGATGGGAGGGTGTCAATGTAAGCACTTTATATATCTATATCTATATCTATATCTATATATCTATATACACAGATGATATACATACAGATGATTCATGAACAAGACGTCTGTTGCTGGCTGAGATGAAAGCACGGACGCTGACAGGATAGAACAGGCTCCAGGTCAAACATTCACAGATTTGAGGGGGCATTGCTCTCTCATGTTGTTTCATGATCGCTGAGCATTCTGGGTGTTGACAGGCGGTAAGGCGGGATTTGACATTCTCCGAAGAAGACATCACTGTACAACATTTGGCACATCCACTCCAGTAACATTGTGTTCATTATTTAAAAAAAACAAACCAAGAAAATAAAAGTTGTTGGTCTCGGTAGGCCATGATGTCATTTTTCAGATTCCGTAGATTCTGAAAAAATACTTTTGTTTGAGTTTAAGTTCAGCGCACTTAGTTGAACGGCTGGTGTGAACGCCATCAACTAAAGGTGGGCAATTCCAAAGGGGGGGGGCAAACAGAGAAATATTAATAGTCCTGAAAACAAACGGACTCACTTTTTCCTTAAATTTTCCTTTCTTTTTGCACCTTTTTCTATATTAAACTTATGTTCCACACAACAATATATACAACAACTATTCAAAACCTTACCCTATAGACCCTCAAACAGTCAATCATCACTCGGCCTTCCCATCATGTGAAAACAGGACATCACAACTTCGTTTCTGGTGGCCTGATGTGACGGTGTGCGTCTGGAATCAAACAAACCCAGCTTTCTTTCTTTTCAGCCATTATGTCCTTCTTGAATTGAATCATCTTTTGCGGAAATTTGAACTCATAATTAGATCCAAAACTAGCGAGCCATTCTCTTCCTTTGTCTGCCCAGTATCCTGTTGAATCACAAAAGCGATGCACAAATAAAGGCCCTGTTTATCTCAAATCAGCTCCTTGTGATGAGAAACAACATCGTCCGTCACGTCTGATCAAACACAATCCTCTGGATGCAAAATACTTATGTCCTCTTTCTTCAATTTCAAAAAAAAAAAGAAGCTTTGTTGGGACTATTTTTGTTATGAATATTGAACATATGCAGGTAAACCTTTTGAAATAACTTTTTACTGGACTTTAAAAAAAGCACATTGAGAATCAAAGCCATTATCTCTCCACTATCCGTCGCTCTTCCTGTGGGACACGGGTTTGTGTAGGTCGTCCAACAATCAGACGGTCCGCGGGTCAACCTGCACGTCACTGTGTCCCGCGTTTGACTCCGGTCCTTAAACCGCTCTTGTGCTGATGATGTGTGAGCGTGGAAATGTCACACGGTGCCCTGGATCAGAAGTCCTGAATCGCTCCGCATGAAATGTTCCGCCCCCTTGCATGACATCGATGTTTGAATGCCATGTAAAAAATGACTGTGAAAATCGCAAGAATGTCTTGGCAGCCATTGAGGAATTAGTCACTGTGATGATACTATATTTGTTAGCGTAATTCTCCGCAGTGCGTCATAATTGACTGTAATTTTCTGCAGTATGTGAACATTTACTCTAATTGTCTGGTGGACATGAACATTTACTGTATTGGTCTGTAGTATCTTATAGATTACTGTTTTTTTTTTAACGGTATACAATCATTTACCGTTATTCTCTCGATTTTTTGATATTTTATTCTAATGCTCTAAAGTATCTTATCAGGGACTTCCATTTTTTCCATTTTTCATGGAATTTGATAATTTATCATAATTCTTTACGGTTAATTGAAATTTACAGTAATTTTCTATAGTTTATGATGACCTACTGTAATTTTCTACAGTATCTCTTCAGTTGTTTGTTTTCACGGAATGTGATAAATTATCATAAGTTTCTGCAGCACGTTGTAATTTACAGTAATTTTCTATAGTTTGGGATAACTTACTGTAATTCTTCATAGATATGCTAAACGACTAATTATCTTTAGCATCTTATTGGTGAATGCTATTTTGTACGGAATGGAACCATTTATCATAATTCTCTACAATATGTGATAATTTACTGTAATTTTTCTATAGTTTGTGATAACTTAATCCATAATTCTTCATATTTTATGATATCTCTCTGTTATTCTGTAAAGTATATTATCAGGAACTGTCATTTTTTACAGAATGTGATCATTTACCCTCATTTTCTACAGTATTTTATACTTTAATGTAATTTTCAACAGTTTTTTTTTATAGCTTACTGTTATTGGCTATAGTATCTGATCAGTGGGTGAAATGTTTTTAAGGAATGTGGTACTTTACTGTAATTGTCTGATTTATTTATTGGTTTATAATGTCGTGAACATTCCCGTCTATAGACTGTAACAGTAAATGGGGCAGGTTTTACCTCGGTGGCTGATTTCCAGCTGTAGTCCCTGGACAGCTGACAGTGGCAGTTAGAATAAATGCGTTATATCATACAATAGTATTTAAAAATGAAAGAAAGATGATGATAAGGCAGAGAATTACAGTAAAAAAAAATAAACGGCACAATTGGTTCAGGCAAAGTTTAGAGCATACAATTGATTATCATGATTTCTTATAGTATATAATTGTTCATTGTCATTTTTTAAAAAGTGACTTATTGTATTTAACCAGAGTACCTTTTCTTTTTTATTTATTTGATCTTCTTCAGTAGGAACTTTCCTCGTTGTTTCCTTTGTGACTCTTCTATATGTTTAATACTGGACCAGATGTTTTCTACCACTTAAACCCTTTTAATCTCCTGCTCAACAGTTTGGTTGAACAAATATTGAGTCTCTATTTCTTATTGAAAAATAAGACCGTACCTGTTTATAATATGAGGCGGTGCCAGCATGTATGTGCTAGAGAATAAGGCCCCAGGGATAGAGCCCTGGGGGACACCACAGGTCAAGAGGGTCACCGGTGAGGAGGCCTTAACCTCTTTTGAAAAAGTCCTACTCGTTATGTAGGATGTTTTGGCATGTTAAAGTGTGTTAGGGCGTACTAAATAAAATCATGTACGAAAACGTGGAGCTAATCTAATTCAAATTGACTATTTTCCACAAATTTTTTTTGGTTTTTGTTCTTTTTTGCTCAGTTTATTTATTAAGGAATGCAATATGCAAAAAAATACTTTTTTCATTGTTTTCTTGGTGAGGAAAGGGTTAAAATTTCCCGGACTCATACAGTAGATTACTGTGAATTTCACATCTCAGTGTGTGTGTGTGTGTGTGTGTGTGTGTGTGTGTCAGGCTAGACTTTAAGAGCACTATATAAATGTATTAAGTGCGTTTATAACTGACTCAGTACCAGGTATAAACATCTTCAGTTCAGACGTTTGACTGACTGCGTCATCTTCTCCGGTGTTGCCCTTTGACCTCTAGCAGCTTCTTGTGCAGCAGAAGTTTTATGAGCCTTGCCCTGGTGCTGTGGAGTTTAAAGCTCACGTTGTCCGGTGTGGAGGAGGCTGCTCGGCGTCTTGAGTTGAGCCAAGGCCAAAGCTGGGCACCCAACCACCCGTGTAATGGCTTCCCCAGCTGGAGGAGGAGGTCAGAGGGAGGCCAAGCCTGCGAGAAGCCCCGCTCGTCTGTCACAATAGAGACATTCTGCCAGGCGTCACTTTGTTCTCGCTCTCTGTTGAAGCCTGCTCGAACTTTCCTGCTGTCACCGCCACTCAAGCTGTGGAAAATGTATCAATAACGTCTTTATTTCTGGAGCTCGGCACCGACGACTGTGCGGCGTTTGGTCAGTCACCCATTTTCCTGAAACAAAACTTTGGCTTTATCTTTGTTACACGGGAAAAAAATCGATCTTAGGTCTGAACTTTGAACTAGAATGGGCGCTGTGAACCTCGCGTGTCCGACCAGGGAGAGAGGACCGTAGATTAAACATGTGAACTCCTCCATTTCTGCTTTTCAACGTCACAGAAACTCATTGCATAGCTGCCTCAGCATTGTAGGGTCCTTGAGAAAGACCCTGAACCCCAGTATTCTTCGTGGGTCCTTCCCAGGCTCCGCCCACTTCTCTTCAGGGATGGATCTGATGCAGAGAATTCATTTCCGTATGTTGTCCTAGGTATGACTGACTGTGATGGTGACGATTTTCTTCTTCTTCATGAACATCACAGATTCTTAAGGAGTTAAAAGGCCTCAATGTGGATTTAAAGGATGAGGAATTTAAACATTGAACCAAAATACATGAAGCGGACAAAAGTCAGAACCTGATTGGAAAGGTGTTCATGACACATTACTGACACGTACTTTAGCGGTGGAACTTGGACTCGTGTGTCTGTGGTGGTAGCATCTCATGACATCACATCCTGTTTTGTGACCCGGGGTCCTTCCTGCCTGCGTTCATATTTCAGTCAAACAATTTAGTCTCAAATTTAATTCACAGACATTAATGACGGTCGCTTTGACTACAAGTAGAGAAAGAACAAAGCATTAAAAAAAGCCCCTGACATCGCACTGATGTCTTCTGTTTTTTGTTTCTTCCCTTCATTTGAGTTTGAAATCGGTCCTGATGTTAGGAAATCCCGCGGTGATACCAAATGAAAATAACCTTTGAAGTAGCCAACCTGTTTTGAAAATGTGAGGGGTAAAAAAGTACTTATATGAGCACATTTAACATGTGGAGATTAAACGTTGTCTGAAAAACAATTTAAGTACACATACCAGCAAACTCTGCGAGAGTATAGTGGTGAAGTATTTGTACTTTGTTACGTCCCACCTCTGGCCTATGGTAATGCTGTTTGTGGGCGGGGTTTATGTGTACTCTGGTAGAGAAGGAGCTACGAAGGAGCTGAGAATTAAGTGTTTGACTTTCTCTCGCTGTGATGAAAGTCAAGGTCTCTCTGTCTCTCTCTCTTTCTCTCTCTCTTTCCCTGTCTCTCTCTGTCTCTCTCTCTCTGTGTCTGTCTGTCTTTGCTGTGTGCAGATGAACCTTTTGGGATACTGGAAGGCACTATGTGTGTATAAAAGATGTGTTTCCAAACACATTCTTTCAAACATACACTTCTCTCTTGAATCTAGAACTTTTAATTTACTTTTTTGGTACGTGTGTGTTTGGTGAGGAGCGCTGCTATCTTCCATTCTGCCAACAGGCTGACTCCCCATGGACTTTTGTGGTAAGCTTCAATCTCTTCCTCAGTAATTGATAGGGATCTCTTTACTAATGATCAGCCGCAGCGAGTGAGTCCTGCCTACAAATACAGTCAGAGGGATATTCTTGATAGGCCTCTCCTGCTTCGGCTGGCGGCCCGCCAGCCAGCTTATGGTACCAGCGCGTGAAACGTGGTTTGCTGGAACGTTTTTGAATGTCATCCAAAAGAATCAGATTAAATTGTGATTTTATCAAGTCCTCATTTTTACTAGGGTTTCAGTGAAATGCCAAAGTGTTCACCTGATAATTTAGCATCTGGCAAAGGCCAATGTGATTAAAACAGATACTGCCTGAGTCGGAGCCAAGATAGATCATGTTTGAAGATACTGGAGTGAGTTTGACGCAGCAATTCAAACATTCTTTTTTTTTTTTCCTGCTGTAATATAAACTGTGGTGAAACCTGTTTGTCTGCACTGAATCATCACGCAGGCGGCTTTGATGTCCAGAATGCTTAATCTAAAATTAGACTTTTATTTCTGCAAAGCATCTTAGATAATTGTATAACAATTATACAAAGTTTTTTTTTTTTTTTTTGTATTTTTCATTATTTGTTTTTCTTCCCAAAAAAAAGTGATGTAAAATTATACCAAGACTTTTCTTAATCGTGGTTTGGAATTTTGTATTGTGTTTCAGCTGCAAATTAATAGAATCGGGGTTGTCTTTAAAACCCAGCAAAAATTCATATTTATTAAACAAAAATAAGAACTTAAGAGGAAATAAAACTCACTGCAGCAAAAAAAAAAAGCATATGGAATCTCAAAAGTAAAACTTCAAATTATTACACAGGTAATGTAATTATAACTATTGATCTTTTACACATTTCTGATCATATATACTTTTGTTTACGTTATTTTTTTCCTTTCTCTCCGATCACACTTAGGCTGCAGCTCTCTCGTCTGAGCTCCCAGAGTTTTTGTCTGCAGTTCTGACACAAACATCTCGTAGGGGCGGGGCTTTTTCAGGTGTGCGTTCCCATTGGTTATTGAGTTTTTGAGTGGCAGCTCAGTGACGCTGATGTAATATGTAGCAGCGCGAAAAACCTCACGGACACAACAAACGCAGCACCACTAGCTGAGCGTTCACTACCAACTAAGATGAATGGAATGTAAGTTTTCATCATGTACATATATTGTCTGTGATGTACAAGTTGTGCAGTTTGGGATAACGTTCTTGAGCGAAGAAGAGCTTACACACGACCTGCTCTAGTCGCACTTTGTCATCTGCGCCATGAGGTTGAGGAATTTTTTTTGTGTGGGGTCAATTTTCTATAATTAATTAATCGAATTTAAGGCATTATTTTGACAGCCCTAATTTAAATATATCATTAAGAAAGAGAGGCAGACAGACAGACAGACAGGCTGACAGACAGACAAGGCAGACTGACAGAAAGACAAGGCAGACTGGCAGAAAGACAGACAGACTGGCAGAAAGACAGTCAGACAGACAGACTGGCAGACAGGCAGAAAGACTGGCAGACATAAAATGTTGATCAATATAAAGACTGATGGGTCCTAATAACCTACATTGGTCACATTCCTACAACAATCTGTTTAAGACTATTATTCCAGACGAAGAACGATTTGATGCCCATCTCCTTCCTAAAAGCGCGTTGGGTGGTGCCTGATGGCGTGTTGATTCAAGGATAGCTCCTATTTCAGAGGACGCAGGGAGCAGCTGTGTCACCGAGGAATGTTCTCCCTTTTACATCTCCTTTCTCTGATATGTTTGTACGTCAGGATCGGGATCAGGATCAGGGTAGGGGCAGGTGGTCGGGGGTTCGTTTGGCCATGTTTGACCCTTTTCTCTTCTTTGGTCGACTGTGGAGCAATTGTCTCATCGCTCCAGACTCGCCACCGACCCGCCTGGCTGATATTTGTCTGCCCCATGTCTCCAATGTGTCCTAAACCGTAGGGTCCGCCTCCATCAGCTCCCCCGAGGGCCGGACTCATAACAACGCCTCTATTGTGTCTTGAACCACACGTTGCTCTGTATGGATGTGTGTGTTTTCCTGTGATGGTTTGTGTGTGTGTGTGTGTGTGCGTGTACGTGCGCACTAAGTAGGGTAGGGTTTCATATATCATGCCTAAAGTGGAACCAGAAGCTCGGGTCTTGAACTAGTGTTTTGGAAGCGTGCGTTTGACAATGTGTGTGTTCAGGTCCAGTTCGATTTCTGTTATTTAAAAATACAGACTTTTAAAATTTGTGTAGCTCAGCAGGGTTGAGCAAACTCCAGCTAGACTGAGAATGGGTTTTTCTACAAAGTTTTGGTGAGTCTAATCTAAAAACTAGAATTTGCGAAGGCTTTATTTTTAAGTCAATGATAAACCTTGAAAAAATGTAAACCTCGTTTTAACATTTTTTTCATGTTTTAACATGGTTTTATTCACATTTCATGTGAAGTTTGTTTCATGATTAATGTGATACTTTTCAATATTCAGCATTATATTCTTCACATTTTAACAATATATTTAGCACTCTTTATTGTGATATTTCCCACATTTTCTTTGACAAGATATATTCACGTTTTCACAAATGAACAAGGTCGTTCATACATTGTACCGTGATATTGTTCATGTAATACATCCGGCTACATTGCTGTGGTGTGAAACTCCAACTTGAATGAAGAAACATCTGGACAGAACAGATTAGTTGGGGATGAATTTCTCATTATTCTTGTTGATCGGGTTCTACATCATGTTTGGGTTCAGGCATGGCCAGATTCTGATGTTATAAACACTGTAGGGGATATTATGATCCGTATATGAGCACTACGAAGGATTTTTACAAATGGGGCCTTATAGACTGAAGGATCCATCCGTGCGTGGAAATTATCCGACATTTATTTCTTTTCTTTTTGTGCGGCATCCCTCTTTCAACAACCCACTCTAGTTGCTCCAGAGCTCCGCGTCAGATGCACCGTCGGCCCGAGTGTTGCCCCATGTGGTGATTTAAAAAGCCTGAATGGATTCTCTGATATATATATATATATATTTTTACCTTTATTCCCTGCTGCAGCCGTGCCAGCAGGATGGAGAGGGTTCTTTTTAACGTCTCCTTGTTGGTTCTTTAACAGTGGGCTGAAGTGCCGGGTAGAACCAGCCGCCCCGGCTGGATCAGCAGCCAGGCTTTTCGAGCATTTATCTCACACCTTCACTAGAAACACTATCCTCTGTCTAATTCAGGGCTGCTGGGTTTCAACCCAACGCATTCAGCAGTGTGGCCACCTTATATCACACGAAGTACCTCACGCTGCTGGGAGAAGTACTTTGTGTGTATTTTTAGCCGCGGTGACCCCAGGCCCCACCCAACCAAAGATAGTAACCGAGGTGGAGTAAAAAAGAAAAAAAGAAAATACAGCAATTAAGTTTCGTTTGAGATGAAGGTCAAAGGTCGGAGATAGGGTTTAGGTCGCCTATTATGGTTCATAAGATTTTGCGTCAGAACTGGAACCTAAAATGTTCCAGCCTCAGCTAAAGTCACTGCAGTGTTATTTGGATCCGGCTCTGTGACTTTACTGTGTTGTTAGTTCCTCCTCCGCCCGCTTCCTCTCTATCTCCGCTCAGGTGCTCTGCACCTTGAGGTACCGGGCCTGAATGAAGTGCTTAGGAGTTCTTGTTCCAGCATCAGACAGGAGGAGTTTTCTGGAGTGAGAGATGCAAGCAGTGACGGGTTTTTCACTTATTGAAGTTTTGTTCGATTCCTTTTTTGGTTAATAAATCTCTTTTTTTTTCCCTTCTGTGGTGGATTTGGGTCGATCTGGGTTGGAGAATTCATCGCCCTGCGCCATTTCTCGGCCGTGATTCATTCATTCATTTGTTATCCGTAACCGCTCATCCTGTTCGGGGTCGCGGGGGCTGGAGCCTACGCCCCTGCTCTTTGAACAGCCTGATGACGGATGTTGCCACAAAGCCCTGGCACCGAACCTCCGCTGGATGGACCCATGTTTTCCAGCCTTGCTGTTGTGCATCATTTGCCATCTCCATGTCCCGTGGCCTCATCCTCACATTAGCCTCATTGATAGCATCCTCCCAGAGTACTGCCAGTACCAAGTTTTGGACCACAGTTCCCGGTCTGGTCTTGTGAACCGTTAACCTAAGTCAGCCAGCATTGTCGGGTCTCAGACTCCTTCCAGAGGTCCAGTACTTCTCAGTAAAGGAGACCTTCTCCGTCCCTGCTCCCCTTCTCCAATGAATGGTTTTCCTGAACTCTCCTTAATGTTCTGGGGGACATGGCTTTGGTAGATATTCTTCCAGGGTTCTGTTGCTGCTGCCAACCATTTCAGCACTCCATTGAGTGTCAATCTCCGATCAGTCTTTCCTGCTGGTTTGACTTTTTCCTCTGCTATCCCGTTCCATCCAATGCCTTTTTCGCTGCTTCCAGAACCATCATTCTCTGTTCTGATGGGGTTAACTTGTCCCACATGGTTCCACCCTGGCAGACTTCCCTCTTGAGCGTCGCCAACGGTGTCGGCGTCCCGGAGTGTTCATCTAGCCTTTTATCACTTTCATGTTTGGTTCTATATTTTCCACCGAACATAATTTCAGAACCTTTGTTGTTCGATGGGCTACAACTCATGCTAACCCTTTTTCCGACCGCTGTCAGTCACAATTGTTGACACGCTGCTGAGCACTGTCATGGCTGCTGTAGCTGGGGCTCATGGGGAATGTGACGTCGATTTAAAGGCTGATATATTTTAGATTTTATAAACTGATCTTGTTCCTAAAGTGTCTTTTGAAGATCTACCTGATGCTTTCAGCTCATTTGAGTCAAAGCAGGACGGCTCCTGCTTGCTTTTCTCTGGTTCTTCTTGAAAATAGATGCAACTTTGCATCATGGACACACTAGAGTATGCTCTATTCTACACTTTATTACAGATAAAATAATAGCATAGAAACGAAAGGACTTTATAATTGAATATTTTCTGACCATATTCTGCTGAATGTTTTTTGTTCTTGGGCTTTTTGCCAGACCAGCAGACCATTTAAATGTGTTGATTTTAGCGTTCAGCGTTTTTCACTGTTTATTATTACATTTGAATATTTGTGCAGTGGCTATGAAAAATAGCCAGAAGATTAATTGATTAAAAAAAAAACCAGCTACTTTTTCACACTTCAGTGTCTCTCTCACAAACAAACACACTCTGACGCACACACTCATGCACGCGCACATATACACACATATCTGGGCAGCAAAATCAGAAGAATGGGTGTGTGTGTTGGTGTGTCCATCTATCCATCAGAACCCACCCCCAGTCCGGTCAGGAGGGCCGGCTTCTTTCTCAGACCATGTTCTGGGACAAGAGACTCTGGGTGTCATCTGACAGATGAAAATAGTGTGTGTGAAATGGAGACCGTGCTAACACGCAGCCAGGCTAACCGCTCTGCACTTTAATGGTTTTACAGCATGGAGTGAGCAGTGATAGGCCATTCAACGTGTGTGCGTGTGTGTGTGTGTGTGTGTGTGTGTGTGTGTGTGGTAAACTGTCTGCGCAATTAAACGTCTCAGCAGTGTACTGGCATTCTTTAATCAGTGTGTGGTGTGTGTTTTGTATGCTCTAGGGCTTCAGAGTGCACCAGTGTTCTGGGGTGTGTGTGTGTGTGTGTGTGTGTGTGTGTGTGTGTGTGTGTGTATCTCTATCCTCCTCCTGGCCTGTCTCCTCATGTTTGGACATATGTTGAGTTTTATTTCACTGAGACATCAATCCTGCCGGCCAGCTGTTAGGACAGCTGCTCTCTCTGCTGCTCTCTATCGCTCTCTCTCTCTCTCTCTCTCTCTCTTTCTCTCTCTCCGTCTCTCTGTCAGCTGCTCTCTCTCCTCTCTCTATCGCTCTGCTACTCTTTATGTATCTTTCTATTACCCTCTCTCTCTCTCTATCAGCTGTTATCTCTGTTACCCTCCTGCTCTCTTTCGATCAGTTGCTCTCTTGTTCCTTCTCTTTTTATCTTTCTTCCCATCCGTTTGTTGTTGCCAGCGTGCCGGCACTTCTTCTCCTCCTTTGAGCATTGATATTTCTTTCTTTCTTCCTTTTTTCCTCCATTCATGCCTTCACTTTTTCAGTCCATGTTCTGACCATCCATCCCCCATTGTTTGTGTTCTTTCTTTCTTTGTATTCTTTCTTTCTTTCTTTCTTTTTCTCTTCCCTTCCTTCATTCCTTCTTTCCGTCTTCTCCTCCCCTCTCTTTTCTTCACGTTTTACCTTTTCGTTCCATCTTCCCCCCATCCCTCTCCCTTTATTTGTATTCTTGATTCATACTTTCTTACTTCTTCTCTCTTTTCCTCTCTTTTGGTCTCTCCTTCATCCTTCTTTCCTCCTTCTCCTCCCCCTCTCGCTTCCTCGCCCTTCCTTCTCTCCTTACTTCCTGCCTTCTCTCCCTCCCTGTCTCGGTGTCTTTCTTTCTCTCCCTTCCCTTTTGGTTCTTTTACCTTTCCTCCTTCCTTTCTGCGTCCCTCTTTCTTTCTCTCCTCTTCCATGTCCTCTCTCTCTCGCTCCCATGATGCTGTGGGGTCTGCAGCTGAAGTCACACCACTGACATAAATTTGGAAGTGTAAAGTGTAGCTGTCAGTTTCCATTTGCACACGCTCAGTAGCGAACTTAAGACACCAAATGGTTTTTTCAGCCGTAAACGTGTTACACAACCACCGGTTCCTCGCTACAACATCGGCCTTTGTTATTCTTCACATTAACTAATTTTTCAGATTAATGTTTTTCTCTCTTTACCTTGGCGACTGCGGGCTCCTGAGCTTTGGCTGGGCGCGTCGTGTGTTTGAGAGAGAGAGAGAGCGAGCGAGTGAAAGAGACGCTGTGTTTCCATCCAAACGTCAAGTGAATTATAAAGGAACTTTTGAAATGTCATCAAATATAAAATGTGAAGTAATTGTGCTCCTGAAAAGCAAATAAACCAGCCTCCTGTACGCAGAGCTGCTGCATTTCACCAAACAAATGGAAAGTTTCTTTAAGGAATTGTTTTTGCTCTGCTGTTTATTTGAATTATGCTAAAATTTCACAATTTCACTTGAGGATAAACGTAGAAAAATAAATCTGGCTAATAGCTTTACAGCCGCAGCGGAGACTGGTCTTAACATTAAATAAACATGTATGCAGGGCTGGGCAAGATACTTGGACAGAGCAGCGGGCGAGGCGACCAGCTCCTCTACGTAACATGAAGCTCAAGTGGATTATTGTGTCAAACTGTTTTTACTTTTTTTTTTTTAGTTTTTACCTCAAACCAACTTAATTCCAAATGAATCAGTAATTAATTCAGTGATTTATAAAAGTATCAAAAAAAAGCGGTTCTTCAATTGTTCGTCAAACAATAAGATCTGCTTATTATAATTGCTGTGTGTGTGTGTGTGTGTGTGTGTGTGTGTGTGCTGTAAAGAAATTAAGATCCTCCATCCATCCAATAGGTAACGTCTCTGTCGTATAAAAACGTCTGCATCTGGATTTTTCATCACTTCAGGATCCTCAGTTTTCTCAGGAAAGGATTGGGACTACATGAAAAAAGTATTTTAGAATTAATCCCACCAATAAAATCAGATTTCCCACCTCAAAGTCTGGAATTCTGACTCGATTCTGTCAATTAAGTCAGAATTCACATTTGTAATGACTGAATTAATTATATATCTTTCAAAATTCTGAGAATAAAGTTAAAGGTATTTGAATTTCTTAAAACATCAGGAAAAACGTTAAAACTGTTTCTTTATGCTCACATTTGTGACTTTATTTTCAGACTCGGAAGTCTGGGTCATTATTCATCCGAGAGTCTGTCAGAATCCTGAATTATAATTAATATAAAACGTCAACAAAAAAAAATTACCAGTTCTGACTTTATTACCAGGATTCTAACTTTATAGAATTTTTACTCAGTCATGAGAATTAAGTCAGAATTCAAATGGCTTTTCTTCACTTATTTTCTTTTAAATTTAAATGAATTGGGAGAATAAAGTGAGAAACACTTTCTTTCAGAGACTTTTCTCTGCGATATCTGACTCTTATCTTAGAATGAAGTCAGTATTCTGACCTTTTCCTCCCCTCTGGCTTTTAAAATCTGAGAATAATTCTAAATGAATCAATTATCCAAATGTAATTCTGAATCTCAAGTGAGAATAAATACAGAATTATAAAAAGAAATATTGCGTGTGGCCCTAATCCACATCCATACAACAGAAAAATGTGCTGGAATACAAAAAAAACCCTTTGTAGCGGCATCTTTTAAAAGCTACAAACCCTCACAGTGAGAAATGTGATTTGAACGGTCGGGCACCTCCGTGTGCTGCTCTTCGCTTTTAGATGTGTTTGCATTTGTTGTACTCGGCGAACCTCGGGACCGTTGAAAATGAAATGAGTGACTGAATCAATGAATGAATGAAACACTGCCATTGTGCTCCATTTAGCACATTTTGAAGATGCATTCCATCAGAGACTTTTGGACACATGGAAACCGATAAAGACATAACGAGGGAGAAGGGAGCGAGCGGCTCGGTCGGAGTGAAGCCTGTGGCTCGCTGGGAAGTTGTTGTTGGCACGGGGTTTTTGGAAGTGTTGATGCCGTCCCCTCCCATCTCCATCCCCATCCCCATCCCCAACACACACACACACACACACACATACACTCAGACTAAGTCGCCTGTGGCTCGTGCAAAACACCCTAAACACTGTGTCTTGACAGGCGTGGGGCCTGGTAATAAAAATTTGTTTACCCTAAACACTCGCCAGCTCGCTGGCTGCCTCGGCGCTGATTTACAACTCTCTCTTTATCCACTTTTTATCTCCTTCACCTTCCTTTTTTTATTGCCTTCACTTCATTTTATTGCTCACTCTTCTCCTCTGTATGTCCCTCCTCCCTAGCTTTCCCTGCTGGTCTACCGCCAATTAGGAACATCCCGTAATACTAGTCTCTTTTTTTTTTTAAACACTGTTGTCATTAGTGTGTTAACCAAACACTCGTGTTTTCCATCAATGGGCTTTGAATAAGTCATTCTCATATTATCATTGCTCAGCTGGCTCTCACAGCGAGAGGGTTCTGGACTCCAACCCACGTCTGACCTTGGAACCATTTTTTGCATGGATTCCCATTTGTCTCTCCGGCTCCTCGTACAGTGATGAAGGTGAACCGGTGACGCTAAGTTGCAGGTAGGTGTGAATAATATGGTGAATGGTTGTCTGTCTCTAGCTGTCTGTTGGCCTTGTGATGAAAAGGCGAATTCCTCTTGCCCAGTGTTTGCTGGGAGTGGCTCCAGTCCCCCCTCAACCCCAAACAGGTTAAACCTTTACAAAAAAATGTATGAATGATCGAAAATCATGTCGGCATCGACCCTAATGTTGAATTTTACTTGGGCTTCAGGTTCAGATTTCTGACAGAAATGGGGGGTTGGGCTTGAACTTATTCTTGCAGCCAAGACAGTCGATCCATTCACACCTACAGGTTACACCCAGCTGGATTCAAACCCAGAACTTTATAGCTGTACTGTAATGCCCCTATGCTTCCAGAAATACGCAAACTGTAAGCTGGAGCAAAAAAACAAAACCGAACAGAACATGACCGACACGCACCAAAAGTCAGTGAAAAAGTTCAAGTGTGAATCCGTAAAACTCCGTACAACATAGTCTTCATCACGTTTTCACGTTGAAAAGCGACTGCGGGGCAGCTTTGTGACGAATGTCGTTGGACGATGACGTCAGAATGGCATGAATTCCGATCTGACGGTTCAGACTAGGGTCGCACTGCAAAACATCCAACCTGTGTCCGAGTTAGGACTACTTATGGAAGCGGCCCAAATTGGAACTGGAAAAGGTCGGATCCCATGTGATTTGTGCTGTTCCCAAAAAAAAAAAGTCACAGTCGTGCAAAGAATCTGGGCTGGGACACATTTTTTCCTGCAGTGCGAACGTAGCCTAAACACACCAGGAGGCGGGGTTAACAGGGGCACGGCGGACCACCACCAGGACAGTCACACAGGACGGGCAGGGAGTCTAAAACAAGGGGAGTGACTAGCGAAAACACAGAGAACCATCCATCCATCTTGATCAGGGTTATGGAGGGGCTGGATCCTATCCCAGCTGACAGTGGGCGAGATGCAGAATAAGATCAATAAACGCCGCCAGTTCACCACAGGGTCAACAGACAAGCAACCGTTCAATCCAGAGTGACCAGCTCACCTGTACCTCATGTTTCTGCACTGTGGGAGGAGCTGGAGAACCCAAGCAAACAAAGGGGGACATAAAAGTCCACACAGAAGGATTCTCAAGAGCAGAGAAGGATTTGAACCTGGAACCTCCTTCCCTCGGCGTCACGGCGCTGCCAGCTGAGCCGATACTTAACTGACCAGACGGCCATTTTATAATAGTTACTATTGTAATAATAACAACATGGATTATAAAACTTTTTATTATACAAAGTCGGTCTCCATCCAAACCATTTGAGAATTCACTATTTGATTTCATTGGCAGCACTTTCATCCATAACGTTGTGTAATCTTTAATATATTTGTAATTGTTTTTATCTCTGTATCTCGCGTCCTTCCTCAGAGTTGGAGTTTGACAGCTGGTGTTGGTTCTGATGCCATTATTGTTCTCTCATAGCAAGAAGTCTCTGGGTTTGAGCTGCTGAACTGGTGACAGTAAAATTGGCCGTGAACGGAGGATAAGCGGTTGCAGAAAATGGATGGATGTCGGTTTTTGACAGACAGATTTAACAGTCCAGTCAGAATTAATTGAGTTTTGAAATCTATGCGATTTTCACGTCCAGCTACGATATAACGTTACACATTAGAGCCTCGTCCTTCTGACGTTACATCGACATCCTGTGCCAGCTCAGCACTTTCTCCTCCTCACCTCTCTCTCCCCCCTTCATTGTGGATCTTCTCGTTTCCTTGCTTCCTTACCTTCCTCTCTGAGCCTCTTGTGATTCTTCCTGCTTGCAGGAGAAGAAACAAACATTTTCATTTACATTCACTCATCTTCATCATTCTTTTCCCCCACCTGCCCTTCCTCCTCTCCTCTCCTCTCCTCCACCCATTCATCCTCTGCGTCCCTGCTCCTCTTCAAACAACCCTTCCTCTCCTCCACTTGATGAAGGAGTCGTTCTCAGACGGCAAGGAATTTTTATCCGCCACCCAATCTAAACAGCACTTGATTCCTTGCTGTTGGGGACAGATAATGACCCATCTAGGGTAAAACGTCTCCCTCTCATCCCTCTCTTCTCCTTTCCTTCCTCCTCTCAAACCCACTTACACCTCACCTCTCCCATCCCCTGGTGTCTCTGCGTCGGATCTGTTTATCGGCAGGGGGGGTATAAATTGTGCATCAGAGTACACACACGGCTGACTTACGCAGATGCATCTCAGAGTTACAGGTTGTGTTTCCCTCCCTAAGTGCTCCCATAAATCTCCTTCCCTAATTTTGTTTTAGCCGCGGCCCGCTGCACGAGTGCACATCAGCGGCTGGAGGTCTGGTGATGAGGAGAAGGGAAGAAAGTCCTCTCCTCCCGACCCCATACTCCAGCTTCCCCCTTTTTACTGGCTGTATATATCAGCCATTGAACTGAATGTAGACAAATAGATATGCAATGGAGCCACATGTCCAATAAATCTATGAAACATTTGGGTGGATTAAATTATCATGCATGGTGGGGAAATTTTATTTATTACCACCATCCGTCTGGAAATACCCGCAGATTCCCCCCCCCCCCACAAATATGGGAAAGCACCATCGTATATTCCATTTTAATTTTTAAGTTGTGTCTTTGCGGTTAGCCGGGCTGTCTGCCTCCGCCTCACTCCGTCCCTCGCTGCCATTGTCCCCCTTTTGTTTACAGCGGGTCCATGTGATCTGGACGACGGCATTAGCTTATTTACAACAATCGTAATCCGACTATAAACATGCATGGCTTTAATGGACTCAATGAGGAAGTTGTGCTCCGGCCGGCGCGTCTCGCATGCGTGTCTTGACCAAACAATGGGCCAATATGCACAAACTAAACATTAAGCCCCTCACAATAGCTCATGTGCCCTCATGAGTGCCTATAGCGCCTTTTTCAGGATAAAGGCCCCACAAATGAGCTATTGTCTGACTTAACCATTCTAAATCAGGCAAGCCCTCAGGGGCATGTTTTCCAAACAGTTTCCCAAGAATGTCTCCGTCTTGTGCGCTTGTGTGTGCGTTACTGACGTCCTTGGTGGCCGAGGCTTCGGCGTGGGCCCTGCATGACCGTGACTCAATCTGTGGCACGTACCGCCGCCGTGAAAACCAGCGCAGGCGCACAGGGTCAGGCAGGCAGACGGACGGACGTGTGAGAGAGCAGGCCCAGCATCCACAGAGGAGAAGTTTTCCACGCGAACGGACTCACTCAGGAGAGCTGAGGATGTGTTTTGACTCTAGACTTTTTTAAAGGTATAATCCGTACGTTTTCCGGTCCTGCTGGATTTGTTTACAGGATTTGCCCGCATTTTCTGGTGGTGAATAGAAAGGAGTTTAAACGTGTTGCATTTTATAGGAAAAGAGTCTGAGGCCGTGAGGACTCATTGTATCACGTTGTTGTAATAAAAACGACTAAAGAAAACACTCAACAATGTTGTTATTGTCCGCATCATGTGAAGTGCTGCACGGACTGGGTCTCATCCAGTCTGTGAGCACATCATTTCCTGTAAATGAGTCTTGTGTCTGGACACACCGCTTGGATCCTGCCCTGGTGAATGAAGGCAAACACCACCTGAACAATAAAACCGCCACGCTGTAGACAGAGTTTAACCATGGAATGAATCAAAAAAGGCTTTTTTACATATTTAAGACGTACTTTGTAGGATTTGTTGGTCGCTGTTTGGGAACACGCCTTTATCTGATAGTTGAGTCTCATCCCTCAAATATTGATCAGAGCAAATAATCAATATTCCATGACACAAAAATCAACAGTCTTTCCAGTTTATGCCCGAAAATGTCCCAAACACGACAAAAATAATCAGAATCAACTTGTTTTATGAAGTCATTTTTCTTAATTTCCCTTTCTTTTCTTTTTTTAACTTTTCTTTTCTATTGTTTTTATACTTTGTTTCGTTTTCTTTTTACATACCCAACCAAACAGGTTTCACGTCCATCAATGGTTGACAAAATAATTATGTCCGGGACATCATGGGATCATCATCGCATCAGATCCTGAATTTTGATGCGATAACTAAAAAAAAAGTATTTCATGGACATTTCCACATTTTATATCCAAAATTGACCTAAATGCAAGGAAGAATTGTATTGATTTTGGGTAACGTCTTTCTGGCCTTGATCTCTTAACCGTTCGTCCGATTTAGTTCAAATTTGGTGGAAATGAATCGATGCAAGGAGATCTATCTCATATTTCACTCTTGTAGTTTTATATTTTATCCACTAGGGGGAGCTTTTGGATGAAAAACAGTGTCGGAAACAACTTCACATTATTTTGAGGAGGTAGATTGCTTGTACAACGCAGGGGTTTGGCGGCTTTTCATGGATACACCCTTGCTGACGGGTACAGCGGCGCATACCCAACTTTTAAAACGTACATTATTAAAAGGAGAGAAACGCTGGTTTAATCTTTATACAGTCAGACTTTTTCACTAAACTCAGAAAACGCAGTTCTTGTCTGTTAAACTTTAAAAAATGAAATAACGAACTATACATGTCAAGTAAACTACAGTAATTATTTGTGAATTTGAGTAATTACCTGAGTAAATGTACTTAGTTACAATCCAACCACTGATTCTGATACCCTTATTTGGTGGTATGCGGTGGAGTCACGCCCAAACTCATGCTGAAGTATTTGTTTCCGTGTTTGTCTCTCTGCTGATGAAGAATTGAAAAGTTCTCATTGTTCAAAGTTCACAGTAGGACTCCGAAACCAGAACAAATGAGACCTTATGAATGTTCTGAGAGCACATGTCTCTGATGTCTACTGTCCTGAGGCTATTAGACACATTGTGAAAAAAGGGAAGAGGCCAGAACAATGCGGACTTTTTCATCTGGTCAGCTGGATGCCTGCTGCTTTTTCTCTTATTAGGAGAAGAGAAAAGATTTGCTTCCTTGTAAAAGAAATGTGATCAATTGTAAAAGTTTTTCTTGTAATTTATCCTCTGTTTCTTCCTTTTTCACTGCCCACTTGTATCCTGTTCTTGCAATTTCAAAAATCGATAGTGATTGTTTTATTCAACATTCTCAGAAGTCTCCAATTAAACCCACCAAAAAGTTGTTTTTTTTCAACTGGTGACGCATGTCCTGATAATTTCTCCAAAGCCGCAAGGTAGTTAAAAGAATGTCTTTCTCTTTCTTAGTAGTATTTCATGGATAACGCTCAGCTTGATGAATGTCAGTGAGTCTGTGTGATAAGACATGAAATGACTTTGTATTTGCCTTTTTTTGCAGAGCCGACCTGCATGGAGAGGCTCCTCACCAAGGAGTGGAAGGAGCGCGTCGACCGCCTGAACGCCAACGAACTGCTGGGGGAGGTCAAAGGTGAGAGCAGCTTTAGGTCGGAGCGAAAACATTCACTTCAAGGCCTTAAGGCCAATTTTTCTGTGTATGAAAGGAAAATAGTTTTAACTTTTTTTACTTTTCAAGTTACACAATGCAGGTTATAACAGTATTTGAAAAACAGAGTAATGAATGGATGTTTTCTGTCAACAAATAGCCTTATGAAGCTATGAGTTGCAGTAAGGTAAATTAATTCTCTACCTGCGGGGCTCAGATTTTTTGCAATGTGACCCTAGTCTGAACCGTCAGATCGGAGTTCATTCGACTTTAGACCTCACAAAGCTGTACCGGCGGGAGTCGGCAAAATCGTTCAAAGTAACTTTAGTGGCTTCCATCTTGCTTCCGTGTTGACAGCGTGCTGCGTGTGACCTCTATTATACTGTTTTTTGAACTGTTCTCACTTTAATCCGATATATGACATATTTTACCACAAATGTGAACGGCTACACAAAAAAATCGTATCTAAGAAAAAAAAAATCGGAATTGAGCGTTAAGGCTGGCCGAGTGAACGTAGCCATACAGTTTATGTTTTAGCTTGTCTTTCCATATATAGCGATAAATAATCCATCCACATAATCCATCTCCCCAGTCAATCAAATTTCTTCCTTTTTGTTTTAGGGACCACTAAGGTGAGCATCTTATAACTGGAGTCCTCAGTTTGTCACATTGTTCACATTCTTCTGTGATTGAGGTTACGGTTTATCCACCGCAGTACACATTTTCCAAGTATACAGTACACTAGCAGGTTTGAAACTGTGTTTATAATTATCGGGCAATATAAATAAAAGCAATCAAGACAAAAATCAACGGACACACAGACGAAATGAATCACGCTTTTGTGTTTATTAAAAATTGCTTCTTACATTGAGAAAATCCGGAACATCATTAGCAGCTAATCTATTTGTGTTTTTGTCAGAGCATCTTTTCACTCGTTCCTTGCTGTTTACACATCCTGAGCTGTCCTTGTTTGAAGATGACCTCGTTTACTGTGAAGTATGATGAGTGCCGTGTTCCCGAGGATGAGTGAGGGCCATGAAATGATTAAAGAGAAAGAACTTCTCCTGGAAAATGAGTCAAATTAAAACACGTTTTGCTCAGGGATGCTCTGTGGCTCCTCGGAGAAAAGAGATGGAAAAATCATTTTAATTATGATTTTATTTATTTGATATCCCTCTGCACTTACCCGAAGGGAGTCGCTTTATAGCTGGAGGAGTAAAACGCCGGTTGCTGCAGTTTTGGAGCGTCATAAATTCACCAACCGCTTTTATAATGAAAGAATTGGGAGAAGGCTGAATTTAAATTTAGACGCAGGAAAAGTTCTCGGTCTCCACAGCTGCAGCTGACTCTGTTTGTGTTCTGTAACGCTGGTCGCTAACGGCTCGGGCTCTGCAGCCCAACTCCTCTCAGTGAGATCGTTTGTGATCGTCTCTCGTTGAAATGGCAAGAATTTCCTCTGTGGAAAGTGGGGAAAAAAAGGGACGACAGAGAACCTCCTAGAGCAGAACAGCGCCGCCATTGAATCTCATAGAGATCTGACTCTCTCTCCCCTTATACTCCATCTACACAGCCACACACACACACACACACTTAGCAGAGGAGAGAGAGAGACTGAGATGTAATCTGCTTGCTATGTTTTTAGTCTACGGTCTGACCCCTCGCCCTGCAGACTGTTATTGTCTGGGGGCTCCGATCTCCCTACCCAGAGGTCCGAGCACATAAAACATCCTCAACACTTCAAAATAATGAGAACAGTCATAAAAGAAGAAATACTCAGGTACACACACGGTCTCTGCATCATTTGTTGCATTTTTCACCGTTGTATCATGAGAGTTAGAATGATAAGCCGTAACAATATAACCACCCAGAGGTAAAGTCCGATTGACTTTTATTCTCGCCGTTTAATGACACCTGTCAATTGAAGCGATGTATACATTATATTAAGTCTGAAGGTTATTGTGTGGAGAGCAGGAAAAATGGGCAAGAGGAAGAACCTGAGCCACTTTGACAACAGTGACAGGTGAAGTCAGAATAACATTGATGATCTTGTTAGAATGAAAGCTGTTGTTGCAGCAGAGAGGGGACCTAGGAAACATTACGCAGGTGTTTTTAATGTTATGGCTGATTGACGTATAGTGGTTGTGGACTAATGGCCTTTGGTTGAGGCTTTCTGGGTGACCTTCTATTTTAGACATGGCATATAGGAGGTTAAATCTGGGAGAAGTATTAGATCACTAATTTACAGCTTCACCTTTTTCTCGTTATTGAAATTGTTGTAAACACTTTAAAATGAATAAAGTTTTATATTGGCATGATTAAGGACGTAGACATATGCAGAGATATGCATTGAATACATGTACGTAGGGATAGCACCAAACTTATGTTTGTTTGTTTTTTTCTTTTCGTTTTCATTCCTTCTTTTTCTGATTCGTTATCTGATTTATCTATTTTTTTTTTTGCTAAGTACCTAATTGTGAGAAAAATAACATAATTGTTTATTAGTGAATAAGAATTTTAAAACACCGAGATACAGGCTTGAAAAAAGACAGTTTGCATAAATGAATCAAGTTTCTCAGTAAGTTTTCTGTGATATGAAAATGAGAAACCGATAGAATAAGCAGGAATGACCTCTGCCTCTCAAACTCTGCCGAATAGCTTTTAGAACGTTTGTGAAGTCAATCAGTTGATTACACAGTGTTAGCTTTACACATTTTCATCAGGGGAATAATGTGAAACCATTATGCCAGAGTATCACATCGCCCACTTACGGCTCCACGGAGCTACCAGAGGTCAACAACGCCACAGGGAACCTTTGTGCTCGGCAATAAAAGCAACTCATATTTGACTCTGCACAATCTTTTTTTTTTGCTCCGGGGCAGCAATTTTCTGTAGTGTCACCAGCTGTTAGCTTTATCTTTCATTTACGTGAATAAAATCCATGTTATGCTCTTTTCAAAGATGGCCACGCTTCCGTTGACGCAAACAGGCCACAGACAACGGCCTGCTTGTCCTATACACCAAGCTGGAATGTGAAGTATATCAATTTCTTGTGTGTTAGTTCGAGACACCAACTTATGTTATGTACGGTTAAATGCGTAAGTATCGCACGTCTAGACCAAAGAAACGCTCCGACTGAAATCCAGAGTCGAGGACTTTTACATCTCGCTGTCTCAGATGGCGCTGGCCGACCTAAATACACAAACACGACTGTTGATCTCTGTCGGCCCACAAAACAACCCGAACAAACTTGTTCAGTCAGTTATTTCTATTTAGGCTGAAGAAAACTGCTGGTCGCCCCCCACAAAAAGGGTGGGGCCCTTTTTAATTCAGTTAAGTGGAAAGTTCGTTAGCGTTCACTAATCCACTTCAACATGCTTATAATGTACAGCATAAATATGTTTCTTTCCGGTAGTTATATATGTTTAGACACAATGTGTCTCTCTGTTGCACACACGCACAGCTGGGATTTGAGCTGAAGGCCTTCCTAACTGAGTGCAGCTCGTTGTGCAGCTCCAGCGAGACATTCAAACAATCAGTTTTATGATTAATTACAGCACTTGTTATGATTGAGGCTATTTTCTATAGAGTCGTAAGCCAACAGGAGTTAAAGTTGCTTCTGCTGCCGCCCGTCTGCTTGACACTGCAAAAATAATCTTTATTAAGAAAATATACAACTGATTTTTCCCTCCCTTCACCAGCAGAGCGTCACTCTCGTACGCTGGATGTCCACTGACCTTTTGTTTCTTAAAACTTCTTCTTTCGGGTTTTTCATTTTGAGGGGTCGCCACAACAGATTGTCTCGTTCCGCGTATTGATTTGGCATTGGTTTTACATCGTATGCCCTTCCTGACACAACCCTCCCCATTCATCCAGGCTTTGGACCGGTACTTGGAGTACACTGGCTTGTAAAGCTGAAGTGGCTGGGACCTTTTGTTTCTTACAACACTTTTTGAAAATATTTGATTCCAAGATATCATCAGAATCAATTTCTGTTTCTCTCCATGCAAAAAAACAAAACAAATTCAGACATGTGGCCTTTATATTTCCCAATAACACATTTGGTGAAAAATAAGGACCCAGAGCACTGTGAGAAAAAAACAGACTCATCATTCCTTCGATCCATCAGTAACAAGCTGAGACAAAGCCACGTTGACACAAAAGTCCAAAACCTTTTAAATGCTATGAAAAGTTCCTTATATAGCATTGTCCTTAAAACTTAACTCATAAAGCTTGTTTTTGGTTACAAAATGGAAGGAAATGGACATTTTACAGTGTCGATGCTCTAAGAACAAGTCCTGTATCACATCAAAAAATGTTCTGACAGCATATTTTCATATTTGTTTACATAAAAAAAAACTTAGTTTCATGGTATTTTCTACTGTTCTTTATTCATATTTTAAAACCTTTTAAGCAAAGTTGCGATTTGGGTATATGTTGTGGAATTGCAAATATTAAGTCATTTAACCAAGACTACATACATTTTTTAGAATTCTGATTTAAGCCTGTCCTGTTCAACTGTTTGGTTTTGCTCATTTTGAGTCACCACTTGATTGAACCTGTTTATAGTATGACCTAGTTTTAGCGTGCATATGCTAAAGAGTAAGGGGCCAGGGGTTGGGCCCTGGGGGACACCAAAGTTGAAGAGATTAACCATGGCTATTGAGAAAGTCCTATATGAAAGGTAGGATGTTTTTGGCATATTAAAGTGTGTGAGGACTTACTAGACAGAATTTTTTAACTTTATAAAACAAATGTAATCAAAATTGACAGCTTTCCAAGAAATAAAAAATTTCATCTTGAAAACCTTTTTTTTTCTTGGTGAGGACAATACAGGGTTACATTTTTGCCTTATATATGTATATAAATAGAATACAATGTGCCTCTAGAATACATTCTGACCCCTAGCTTTGAATGAAAGGTTAGATTTGATTGCCTCAAATCATGGAGTCCCATGCATCAGAGTATTGTATAAACAGTAAGAACTACCAACGGCTTCATGTCGAATTAAGAGTTCTGACATTGTGTTCTGGTCTTGGCATCGTCCTCGTCATCCAAACAGAGTGAGAAAACACTTTATGGCTTTCAGTCTTGGCTGGTGCCCTCAGCAGATGTCAGGAATTATCCTGATGGATAGAAAAGGAAAAATGTCGGAGGAGGTTAGTGGTGCCAGAAGCACTAGAGTAACGCGAGAAGTGTTGTTTGGAATGCACATCCCATAATCCTTAAAAATGAGCCACGGAGCTAGAATCCCAGTTGTTGCGATTACACAATAGGATTTAGTTCGGTGAAATAGGAAGAATTCTCTGTGCGAGTTTGAAGACATGACAGCGTTGTGAGGGAGCCGTCAGCGCTGGAAGACAGATTTGGCCAAAGACACTGAGGGGAGGTGATGCAGGGAAAAAAGGAGGGAGGAGAAGAGCGCTGATTAGAGCAGAGGGGGGGAGAGATGAGGTGATGAAGAGGGGAGAGGTAACTGAGAGTGCCAATGAGAAAGTAGATCATGAGAAGAGTTTGGGAAGAGGTGGTGTGAGGAGATACCGAAAGACAAGAGAGGAGTAGATGCTGAGGAGGGTGGTGCAACAATTTATCATTCAAGTGGTTAGGTTTAGACTGTTGGGTGGAGTGTCTTTGCTTTCACATGGAACACAAACTTCCTTCTCCTGGGTGAAGGTTTGTGACCCACTACTCCAAAGTAACCCAGAACCCGGTCCACACTAGTAATCTGACTCACTGGGCATCCTGCCAATGGGCCAATGCACCTCGGGACACTTGTGGTGGTGGTAGACATGAGGAACCTGAGGATTTGCCAGACTGCGGCGGTGGAGGGGAGGAGGATGTAGACGGGGGTGTCATGAGAGGGCTTTGGGGAGAGAAGAATCATTTTTGAAGCAGTAAGCTGCTCTGTGATTGTTTAGCAAGAGGAATGAGGCAAATGCTGATGAATGACAACGTGCAGCCGATAGACAAGTTGATAGCCTTAAGCGATGACTGAACTTTTAAAAGACCCTCACTTTGTTCATCTTCTCTGCTGACACTGTGCTAGCCCAATTACATCTCCTGCTAGACCCGGCACTTTCAGCTCTGTGTTTCCCTGTCAGATATCATGTTAAGTTTCACTCTGTGAACTGGACGCAAGAGCTCAAACTCAAGATTAGATAGTTTCTCATTCATCCAGGTCATGGCAATTCTTGTGGGTTTAATGCCACATATGTACAATGCAGTTCTGATGCGTCTTACCTGACGGTATCGCCAACGTCCACACTTGGATTCACGTGATGACTCTCACGATACCCCAGCAGACAATCATGACCACCGTCCCTAACAACTCCTGACGAGTCTGACCCACCCACATTAGTTATGCAGGGGCCAACTGCCAACACTCAATATGTACCAACACCTACTAGGGGTGTACAATCCCTGACACCCCACCAAGTCCAGTTGGTTTGGACTCAACCCATCTGGTTTTTGAGAGTTTATTTAAAAACTGGCTGAATGAATTTTTGGACTTCTTGAAATCCAGGGGTTCCCTAAATCCATGATCAGGTTCCGTGGCTGGGCTTTGATGTCGGGCAGGCCTGCAAGGCTGGCGGGTTAGAATACTAGTTTATGAAGCACAAGGAGAAAAATGGACCCCTATACATATACATATACAGAGCCAACGAGAAGTCCCCCACAAAGGTTGATGGAAGATCTGTTGGCGAGTGGAGGTAACAACCAGGTTGATGAAGGATAGGAGTACGATGTGATGAATGTCCAGCCCACTTTGTCAGCTGCAGTCACAGCCAAAGCCACACAGCCTATGGGGAATGAGAGAAGAGTTAAGGGGGAGAAACCGCTCAAGAGGAGGGCACCCCAACAATCATTGCTCAGAGCCAAGAGTCTCTTGACGAAGCAGGAAGTTTGGCGCCAGAATGGACAAACCAAATCACAAGAGGCGTGTGGAGAAGTAAAATGACCAGTATATTTGTTGAAGGTGCTGCAGCTTCAATGCCATCGGTGGTCTGAGTCATTGTGGTCGGCCGCCTGGGCCAAAATGTCAAATCCAAACGGTTTTGTCCTTGTCCAGCCCACCTCCAGTCACTGCGCGGGTCCTTGTAAAATATGCCATATTAAGTGGTTTCTCATCCATGCAGCCATTTTCCCTGGCCACTTATCCATTGCAGGGTTGCAACAGTCTGGACCCGATCCCAACTGACATTTGGCGATACAAATCATCCCTTCAAGAAAGCATTTACACTCACAATCGGGCGATTTGGAGTCACCCGTGTTCTTCTATTGTATGTTTAGTGGATCATCATTTGATCATGTTTCCATTGGGGTTGCATTATGATCAGGTGTGTCTACTCCAGGCCCATAAGGGTAAATTCTGCATCTGGCTGAGTTTAAGGTCCAGTTAAAGGATGTTCTGACAACAACCGACTGACCCCAATGACACGCTGTTGTGCAACATATTGCGGACTCCATAGATATACGAACACAGAAAAGGCTCACGGCGTAACGAGTAAGATGAGGAGAGGAATAGCAGAGAGAGGTGCCACGAGATGAGGAAAGGGAAAGTGAATAAGAGAAAAAGAGATAAGAAGAGAGGAATATGAGAGGAGAGGAGACTCCACAGGGAGGTCCAGGACGTGGAAACGGATGGAGGGGTTGTTTGGGGGGAAAACCAAAAAAAAAGGAAAGAACCAGGGCACAAAAGAAGAGACAAGAAGAGGAGAATGTTGCCTTTGATACAGGGTTGCTGAGGGGTAATCTCTCTCTTTCTCTGTGTGTGTGAACGGGGGGGGGGGGAGTCTGGGGTGCAATGGGGGCCTGTCAGGACTACAATGGTGACTCTGTTAGTATGCAGGTAGTGTTGGGGCCACCCTGCAATCTCCCTACATGGCCCCAGGACAAGATCTTACCTACTCACACATATAGGAACAAACAAGAGCCAGAACTTCTTTACAAGTTCCACGTCAGTAGAAGTGTGGATGTGTACATGTTTACCACACACACAAACACACACACACACACACACACACACACACAGAGTAGGAAGGCAGCTATAAACACATAGACAGAAAAGTTTTTCCGATGTGCAGACTTTGTGGCTGAATGAAGCATCATAATGCCGATCATATGCTCAACCTCCATCACCCCAACAATATATATATATATATCCTCCGGCTGGAAATGATGGCATTCTGTTTGTGAGAATTCGTTCTAAGATCAAATTCTTCTTGCTGTTAAATGTGCTACTGAATATCAGTTTCTCTACTTGAGTATATCCCCGAGAAAGTGGGGGATATTACGGAACTGTTGTCACGACCGCGTCTGCCGCCGCCGCGTCCTCCACAGATCATTCTTGTTAACGCCATAACTCAAAAACGGTTTCATGGATAATTAAAATTTTTAAAATCCAAATAGACCTTAATGCGCAGAAGAACCGGAGTGATCTTGGGAAAGGTCCGATTTATATTTCCAACACTATGGGGAGATTAATCTCCAAACGTTTTGTCGCCGTCATTTTTCAACCGTTGGTCCTATTTAGATTCTAGATTTGGTGCAGATGAATTGACTTGAGTAGATCTATCTTGTATCCAGCATATATTACAATAATAGCTCATATTCTACTCACTTAGGGGAGCTTTTTATGAAAAAATACTGTTTTTCAAACATGACTTCCTAACTGTTGTCCGTACATGGTTGAGTACGAATGAACTTAAGGAGAACTATCGTGTTTAGGTCATATTGTACTTTACTAGTGCATATGTTTTTCTAACTTTACATTTAATCTCAGGAGTTTAATAAGAGAGATTGATTGCAGAACAAAGGTGATTGGGGACTTTTCGAGGATGTACAATGTTTTAATTGTACATGAAAAAATTGCACAAATATAAAATTGGGAGAAAGAAAGCTGGTTCAATTTGATTTAAAAAATAAACCGTACAAAGCGCTTCGACAAATCCGTAGTACAAGGTACTTGACGTGGGATAATATAACAGGTAGAGATGATAGGGATAGTTTTGTACTCAGACTGTCTGTTGTGACAGATTTGATGGGATCTGACAGGAGTTTTCCTGGCCCAAACCCTCTGAAGAATGTCTGAATCATAAAACTCCACAAACGCCTGCAACAGGTACTTATTTAAAAGGTTAACACAAAGTAATTTTATTGTTTCTGGGTGCAGACAGTAAGTGATAAACTCAGACAGCATGTAGAGACTAGACATAAGATAATAGGTAGTATGCTGTAACTACATGTCAGGTAATTCATGGTGCCTGGGAAATTTGAGTTTCTAAACGGTTACATACCAAGCATCTCACTTTTTTTTTTCTTTTTTTTTTTAGGGGTGGGGCGAAGGGGGGTCCAATTGAGAAAGTTCTACGGTATGTCAAGTTCATGAGGAGAACATGGCTGTTATGAGGCAGTAGCACAGCAAACATCGTCATCAACTACAACTCTTTTTTTTTATCTGGTTTTTAACATATCATACTTTTACTATTACGATACTATTAAGAAAAGAAGAGTTACACTTAATAAAAAAACTCAGTCCAAACAGCGTCTGATACCGCGCTCGAACCAGTGACCAAACATGGCATTGAGGTTTTAATTCTTGTGTTGAACATCTTTTTCTACTGGAAACTATACAAATGCATCGTGTACTCCAAGTCATTTTACAACCCCTCCTTCTCCTCTCACCTCCCTTTCTGTGCTGTCCAGG
Source organism: Lophius piscatorius (assembly GCA_009660295.1). Classification (NCBI taxonomy): domain Eukaryota; kingdom Metazoa; phylum Chordata; class Actinopteri; order Lophiiformes; family Lophiidae; genus Lophius; species Lophius piscatorius. The sequence goes on from VRLP01000225.1 coordinate 264,791, forward strand.
TACACCAGAGTCATTGGAGGAGAAGGAGCGCCAACTTTCCACCATGATTGGTCAGTTGATCAGTCTGAGGGAGCAGCTCCTCTCCGCCCATGACGAGCAGAAAAAGATGGCCGCCTCACAGATGGAGAAGCAGAGACAGCAGATGGAGCTGGCCAGACAGCAGCAGGAGCAGGTAGGGTTGGCCGCCATGTGCAGATATTGTGCAAAGACATCATAAAAAAATGCAAAACAAAATGTTGCTTTTGTACATTCATATGTAGATGTCAAGATATATCTCCTGACAAACTCTGAGTTTATTTCCAATACTCTGTAGCCGCTCGTCTTCGCGCCTTCCACTTCAGCGTCTGTTTGTAGCCCACTGAGCCCCCAGCTCCACCCCCAGAGCAACATCAAAGGAATCAAAGGCAGCAATAGCTGATGTCACTACTCCAAACTGCTTATTATTGTATTATTATTTATTATTATTATCAATGCTGCGAAACACCTAACGTCACCAACATTTAATCACCTCTGGGATATGACTAAACCTACCTCTGGGTAAAAGTTCACGCAAATCTGTCCATTAGTTTTACCGTGATCCTGCTCACAAACAAACAAACGTGACTCATAAGCCCTTCTCACCCAGATGGCGACCGCGGAGGGTGAGAACTGTCAATTGTTTCACAAAACACAAAAATTTGGGAATTAATGGATGACACACTCTATACTAGTGTGAAAATGCTTATAAGGTCAAACTGGGGAGGTTAAGAAAAGAAGGTTGAGCTATGCCGGTAACTTTATTTTTTACTTTAAAAATTTGTCTGTGTTGATCCATATTCCCCCTCCAACATCAAAAAGTTGTTGAAAAAGATTGTGACACCAATACGTGTCATTGGATTCCAAGTATGGAGAGCTGGAGTGGCAGGTAGAGAAAGAGAGAGCCTGAGCAGAGAGGCATTAAGCTGTTCTGCTCTTTGTTCTCCTGCTTTATGACACGTTACTGTAGGTCGGCATATGACAGACTCTGTTTGGACAAGTCCACACCTCCCATCACAACACATTCCACCTTTCACAGTCTCACAAAGGAGCCGGGAAGATGGAGAGATTGAAAAGAAAGACGGATTCCAATATCAGCCAGTCACTTAGCTGTTGAGACTTGATAGGATAATGCCCTACAGACAAATCCTGTGAAATTTGCCTTTAATGAAATATGACATGTGTGCAAATGGGACGCCTCCTCCTATGCAGCAGTATGTTATTACATTTCAGGGAAATATCCTAAATGACTTCTCAAGAAAAAAAACAGTGGCAGCTTCCTGCTAGGAGGATCACGCCGTTGACGTGCTCACCGTTTTTAAGGGTTTTAACCTAATACAAGGGGCCAGTCCCAACTGCCATCGCTGGCTGTCACTCAAGCCTCCAACATTCCACCTCAGGTGCTCCTTACGAGACCATTTCACATCAAACTAGAGAGAGCACCACGAGAGCGCAAACCTCCGTCAAGGCCCAACAGAACCCGAGGCTATGGAATAATCCATGCATTAATGTCTGAGTTAGCCTCTAAATCTACCGACAACTCAGTAGAATATCTCTCAAATAGTCTGTAGCTGCTTGTCTCCTGTGCCTTTCACTTCAGCGTCCCTTTTCAGCCCACTGATCCCCAGCTCCACCCCCAAAGTGGAGCTTAATCTAGGGAACTGTTGTGCCTTGACAGAAGAGTGCTCTTTTTTTTAGGTATAGTCTGGATATACCTGTAGGATATAGGACAGATTTTTTCTTATTTGATTTGCTCTCTTTTTTACTTTCCCAGTTTTCACGATAATCTGTGATAAAAATAATTGTGGATTAAATGGATTAAAAATGTGTCTATTGCAACAAACACATGCTATTTACCTGAATCAGACCAGAGTTCAGGGTTGTAAGGTATAATAATAATAATAATAATAATAATAATAATTTCTGTTCAATTCATGTTCTAGATTCTTGGTAGATTTTTTTGGCGTAAAAGTGACGAAAAAATTAACACAAAATCTACCAGATTTACCACAATAAAAAAGATTGAGCCCTAAATTCCTCCTCCCACACTTATGGAACATATTCATTCATTCATTATCCGTAACCGCTAGTCCTGTTCAGGGTCGGTGGGGCTGGAGCCTATACCAGCTGACATGTTATAGAACTAATGATAGTATCTTTTTTGTGTGTGTGTGTGTGTGTGTGCAGATTGCAAGACAACAGCAGCAACTCCTGCAGCAGCAGCACAAGATAAACATTCTCCAACAACAGATCCAGGTTAGTGACAAACCTTCTCTCGGTCTCTCTCTCTCTCTCTCTCTCTCTGTCGCTCTCTCTCTCTCTCTCTCTCTCTCTCTCTCTCTCTGTTGCACACATCCATTCTCACATCATTTAGCTGATTCCTCTGGCCGTCCCTTTAATTCTTTCACATCATGTGTCCATAGCTGTGAAGAAACTGACGTCATCAGCAAACATCGTCAGAACAGCAAAATGTCATGGAAACATTCTCTACTAGCTTTACTACCATGATGTTGATGGTTTTTGTGTTTCTGGTCTGTTTGGCGCAGACCGGCATAAACACGTCAAAGTGTGAACGTCTGCTTTTGTAATGTGAACACAGCCTAAATATCCTCCATTATTATTCAGTCATGGAAGGTGGTGACCTTTTCTTGTAACTTTTGCCCGCCATTGTGAGACACAAGAGTCAGTTTTGCAATAATGTGAATGCGTGCAGACACACACACACACACACACACACACACACACACACATTCTCACACACTGAGACACAATGGTGACCCAGTAATCGCCCTGGTTATGGCTGCATCATTTACCGCTGCATTGATCACTGAGCGGTCGATAACTTCCTTCTCTTTCTCCGGTAGTCTTATCACCGTGGTTCCTCTCTTCACCCCAGCCTGCTCTCCTCTCTCTGCCTGCTTCAGTCAAACATTTTATTTTGCTTTCGGACACACACTCGTTCCTCTCAGCTCACGTTTCTCCTCAGATGTATTCTTTTTCTTTTTACTCCTTTTTTGCAGAGAATTGAATAAAAGAAAAGAAAAACACAAACAACTAGAAAAAGAACCCATAGAACAAACCTCTGCCAAAGAACAACAGTACTCTAGGTTTGGGAAAAATTCATGCAGATCTTTCTATTAATATCTGACTTATTGCCAGCCTCCAAATCTACTGACAACTCCAACAAACTCATAACTGTTTGAACTGACACTATAAATGATTACCTCTTTGTAATGTTTATTGTTTATTTACTACCTCTTTTATTTATTACTTATATATTTATTAACAGACAAACATACTAACATACTATAAACAAACAGACAAACATACTAACATACTATAAACAGACAAACATAAACAAACAGACAAACATATAAACAAACAGACAAACATACTAACGTATAAACAAACAGACGAACATACGAACATATAAACAAACAAACAGACAAACATAAACAAACAGACAAACATATAAACAAACAGACAAACATACTAACATATAAACAAACAGACAAACATACTAACATATAAACAAACAGACAAACATGTAAACAAACAGACAAACATACTAACATATAAACAAACAGACAAACATAAACAAACAGACAAACATACTAACATATAAACAAACAAATATAAACAAACAGACAAACATACTAACATATAAACAAACAGACAAACATACGAACATATAAACAAACAAACATAAACAAACATACTAACATATAAACAAACAAACATAAACAAACAGACAAACAGACAAACATATAAACAAACAGACAAATGCACAGGAGTGAAAACAAAAAGAGAAAGATTGATTGATTTATTTCCGCTCCTTTGCTGTGTCTCTCAGATATATTTACCTGACTTATTTATTCGTTGTTTCTTTGTTTTTCATTCCCTCCTCGGTCTCATTGAGCCACCTGATGATTCCTGACGCTGCTGTATTCACAGACATATTGACAAATAAATGACCACCGGCGGCGAAGCCACTGCTGCTTAATCTGCTCGCCGCGCCTGATAGCCATGTGGGAAGTTATCTCTCGTCTTTTTCACTGCTTTGTTTTTTTTCTAAGTGGTGGGATCGCTCCTGAATTATTATTTTGTGAGACAGTCTCCAACTGCCTGCCTCTGTGACTGGGTCAGGCTCACCCTGCGCCCCTCAGTCCCAGTCTTTGGATCTCCCTTCGCTCCTGAGGTACGACGTGGTTAACGAGGGCTTGTGGGTTGTTTTTTTTCTCCCTCTTCTTCTTCTTTTTATTACGAGGCCCCACCCTTGGATCTTAATAAAGCTTGGATTGGACTTCATTAGGCCTGTGAGCCACAGGGGAGAGCGAGACCATAAAAACCTGCTCCTTCTTGGATCCTCTTCCACGCTGTGCAGCATGGTCTGTCCTATTTGGTTTGAGGATGAAGGGATATGCAGAAAATAGCTCTTGAGAGCAGCATGTTATCATGTCGTGCTTCAGAAGCATCTGCTGTAAATTCAAGTGAACCCTTTTTCCACTCCACTATATCTCGTTTCACACTTTTTTTTTTCTTCTTCCCTCTCTCTGTGGAATATAACTGGAAATGGCCAGAATTACTTGAATCTGTGAAAGGAATACACCGAAAGAGACCAAAACACGATTGTTGTCATTGGAAAGTCGTTGCTTCACAGCTGTGTGTGCGGCAAACTCTTGCTACTTTTTAAAACAATAGTATGAAGAAAACCCGGCTTAGTACGAAGCATATGGTTTATCTACTGCGCAGAGGTTTGGGATTATTATGGCTAAGCTCCAGGGCTTAGTCACTGGGGTACGGGCTGTTTACGCTGTGTCGGATGTGTGTTGGCTTTAAACACACAGGCAGCGCAGCACCAGTCTGTTTTCACTTATCAAATCCAGACCTGAGCTCCTCTCGGAACAATACTCTGAGGACCTGACCAAACGCTACTGTTTCAGCTGGAAGAATGAGCCTCAGTGTGGTGAAGCCCCTGTTGTTGCTCATATCGAAATTGGAAACACTAAATGCTCCCCATATGGAAAAAAAAAAAATAAGGAAGCCAGGCAAAATTTTTCTTTAAGCAGAAAAAGAGTTCACGACCGCCTGTTGCATTCTTATGACAGCCATCCGCTGGCGTTAATTTTACGACTTTCGTCGTAAATCTTAAGCGTTTAATAGTCTAATATCGATGGAGATGCCAAATTTTTTTGTTTTTCGTTTATAGGTTCTTTGGTTCTCTCCTGTCAGTGGAGATGCTGTCGGTGTGTGTCAGTGAATGCAGTGTTTTTGTGTGGGATGGGGGTTGGGTGGGGTGGGGGGGGGCACGTAGTTCAAAGTGAGCCAGGTTTCCTGTCATGTGGTTTTAAATGGTGTGGAGAGACAGCGGGGGATGTCCACGAGTTAAAGAAACGCTTCCGAAAGGCCCCATTCTGATAAACACAGCGGCACACACACACATGCACACACATGCACACACATGCACACACATGCAGACACAAACACACGGATAAAGGCACTGATATTATTTCCTTATCTACACACACTCAGACACACACTCAGACACACAGTGACGATGGTGGGCCCTTTGTGTGCCGTAGGCAGAGCGGCCCGGCCCAGCCCGGTGGCTGACAGGCATGTGTCTTTGTTAAGTCAGTTCCTATAATGGCTCTCATATGTGGCCCATTTCCTTCGGGCCCACAAAGGCACAGGCCCTAACCGCAACGCCCGGGCTCTAGCTAACAGGCTAATTAATGACTGCAAAGCCGCACTCCTCCTCCTCCTCCTCCTCCTCCTTTTCTCCCTGTTTTTGGTTTATAACTCTGCAGTTTCGACCGCCTCCTCCCCTTTTTGGGGTTCTTCTTCACTGGGTGATTTCTTTTTGATTTTACTTTTCAATTTCATCTCGTTACACGGTTTTCTTTCAGAGGCGATGAAGTCGACAGCCTGTTCCCCTCGTGTTGAAACGGCGATCAGCAGCCCGCTGTTTTAGCTGTTTTTGATGGGCCTAATGAAAGCCACAGCGTGTCGTTTGGTCTCTCAATAAAAACAGAATTAAAGACATAATTTGGTGATAAAGAGTGTGGGATCACGGGTGTTGTCTTCATGCTGAAAATCCGTTCTTATTATCTTTTTACTAACATTTAGCCTCATTCACAAACTTTCTTCCTCCTTCTCCGACCCTTTCGTGGACGCTGTAAAATAAAAGCACTACTAGCTTGAATAAGATTATGGATTTCTCTTCACTTTCAGCAAATTTAATTGCTTAAGACATTTGAACTGAACTGAAAAGCGCTTCATTGTATGAATACAATACCTATTTATTATATCTTAAAACTACTGAAAAGACTGCATAGTTTTATCCTGCAATTATTAATTTCCACAGGAATATGTCGGTTTAGAAAACTTCACAGACAATCATTTTAGATTTGTATTTCTATATTGTTTCTTATAAGTATTGTATTTGACTTTATTTTTTGCAATTTTTCCCTTTTCACCATTCCCACCATGCCAATTAATTATTTATCTTACCTTAATACAACGTTTCTTATCTTATCCTAAATCATCTCATCTTATCTTATCCTAAATCATCTCATCTTATCTTATCCTACATTATCTCATCTTATCTTATCCTACATTACCTTATCTCATCTTATCACGTCTAATCTCTCCGTATCTCAATTAATCCAGTTTCTTAGTGTCAACTAAAGGTGGAAGTTTCTCCTTTGTCATTAATGAGCCAACGTTTGGTAATCTAAATATTCTGTGCTGTTAAGCCTAAAACATACAGACAAAAACACACACTCTCACTCTCTCTCTCTCTCTCTCTCTCTCTCTCTCTCTCTCTCTCTCTCTCTCTCTCTCTCTCTCTCTTTCTTTTCTCTCTGTCTTTCTCACTCTCTCTCTGTCTCTCTCGCACAGATACAGATACACACAGTCTCACACACACAGTCTCACGCACATACACAGTTTCTCCCACGCACATACACACGCAGTCTCTCGCACGCACACACATTCACTCTCTCTCTCCCTCTCACATGCACACAGTCACTCACACACAAACATACTCACACACACTCATACACACATACTCTCACTCTCTCTCTCTGTCTTTCTCTCGCTCTCTCTCTCTGTCTTTCTCTCGCTCTTTCTCTCTCTCTCTCTCTCAAAGACACACAAACACTCACAAAAACACACACACATAAGAACTAATGGAGCAGGCAAATGGCCGATAGACAGACAGGTAACTCCTACGTCAGCACATTCAGCCTAAAACACAATGACTCGGAAAGCCATGGAGGGACCATAACGCCGATTGGACTCTGCCGCTATGGAGAATGGCCACCTCTTGTCTTTACAATGGCCCCCGCTCCGGCGTATCAACCTGTGCGAAGAAGTGGTATAAGCATACAGTAATCCCGTGTGTTTTAATTAAAACACACGCCCGTGTGTTCACACGGGCGAAACAAAGAACAAACTGAGCTATGTAATTATTTGAAGGTATATTATATCAATAAAGCTGCGTTTAGCAAGGCCTGGTCACCAGGGGGCAGTAGGAGACATTAAGGTCAGTCCCGTCCGCTTGTTCTGTAGCTAAAGCGAAGCTGTTGTGACTTTTGTGAATTCCACGTCCATGCGATTGAACGCGTTCAGCTGATGTTTACGTCCTGAGAAGCTGCGTCGTTGCTCTTCTCATCATCTGGATTCATGTTTAGGCTCCTTCACCAACTTCCTTCCTCTTTCTCTGACTCTCTCCTAGATGCTATAGCGACTCCTAGAGTCAGACGATGATGAATACATACATTTTATGCATTTCCTCTTTTACTGATAATCTATTGTTTGTGGTTTTATATTGTTTGTTTTTACTATTTCTCACATAGCCTTACTAACTCTATCACTGTTTATTTTATTTTGTCATTTAAAGTACTTTAAAAGAATTTTAAATTGTTCTATGATTGAAGGTTCTATTATTATTCTATTGCAATAAAGCAATCTCTGAATGTGAGACTTATAGAATCTATAGCTTTATATAGAATCATCAGTATAGGGTGCAGTTGTGGTTGTCCACTTATTGGAAGGTTGTTGGTTTAGTCCCTGGACTGCCGCTGTATTCTTCATGTGGTAGTGCCCTTGGGCAAAACATGAAAGTTTGCTCCCGGTGTTCCTCACACAAGCCGCCCACTGCTCCTCAGAGAAGATTAAGACGCAGAGAAATGATGTCAGCATGATGATAAAACCATAATAAGGAGGAGACGTACATAGATGATACGGTTCGACCTTCTTCTATTGACACACACATTGGCTTAAATATCGACAATTTGCTTACAGCTGCGAGAAATATTATATTTCTTCTTATGCAATCGGTGCTAAAATGACTTATTGGTTAAAGCAGAATTCATTTATTACATTCTCAGTGTAGATTGAGATTAAATTCATAGTAATTGTCAGTTTTTTTGTTTTTTTAAACGGTGATGTTAATTTTGTCTACCTGTGTATTATTTAAAAAAAAACTTTTCTGAATAAATGGAAGCACAAGGGAACACTTTACCTTTTTTATTTGCTTTACCTGCATGACTCTGCAGATTGTTCACATCAACCTGCCAACTGTAGGATCAGACGACGGCCTTTCTTTCTCTTCTCGCCTTCTCCATCACATCAACATACCGGCGCACTCGATGCCCCCTAACCCCGCTGCCCGCTCACAAGAGCACCATTAATCTGAGTGTGCGTCTGCACGCGTACACTCGCTGCCTGTGCCTAGGTGTGTGTGCCGATGTGTTTGGTGGGCAGTTAGAGGAAAGGGGCCTTGTGTTTTCTTAGGGGCTGAGCAGAGCCGGGCCCCTGCAGCACCACCTTCTCCAGCCCATTCATCCACCACCCCCCCCCCTCTCCCTCCGGTAAAAGAAGATCTTTGTGTGTTTGTGCAAGTGAAGCAGTCCCAGTCTTCCCAGAGGAATACAATGAATGAGAGCATTTTGTCCCACTCTATAACGTCTCCTACCCCCACCCCCCAGTCCCCTCACCAGTTCTCTCTCTCCTCTTTAGCCATTCCGATGCACAGACTTGTTCTTATTCGCTCTTCATTCCCTTTTCTCTTTGTGTCACAAGACGCCGGATCAATTGTGTCTGGTTTTGTGTGGGAATGCCTCAGACATAGCCTAAACTCTTTGTGTGTGTGTGTGTGTGTGTGTGTGTGTTTGATGACATTCACTCTAGCCCTGCTGCTATTTTGTTGTCAGTCTGATGGAAACCAGGTGATGAACACACATCACGGCACGTTTACCAGATAGTTTCCGCTCGGGATCATACACATGTTCAGTCCTCTGTCGTGTCGCACAGCTTGACCCGAAAACCTTAAGCCTTAAGCCACAACTGAAACTAATAACACACACACATAACATTTGAATTACCTCACTGATATTCTGTTCGTCCAACAACTTACTGGAGCTGTGGACTCCACAACGCACTAATCCATCGGTTTCATCATACCGGACCCTTCAGCCTTGGACATGGTCTGCATTGGAACTCTGGTCTGTGGCAGGCGCATCAGTATGACCAAGTCGACAGAACTTCAGAATTTGGCCCACCGACGATCAGATCCTTGATCAAGCTGCCTCATTTATCCCCTCGTTTGAGAACATTAGACTACCTAGCGTTATTCTGACTTCATCTGCCAGTGGTTATAATGTTATGGCCGATCAGTGTAATTCTAAAGTCTCATATTTTGACGAAACAGTTTTTTCTGATGAACACGAACTATCAAGCAGTTAAATTCATATGATGTATAATTTTCAGAATATATAGAGTTTTAGAAGAAAATAAGGCGCAATTAGATTTTTTTATGGTGGGGGTTATTTTGTGATTGTTTTCAAAGCCTTAGCCTGAGAACATACAACTTAATATTATTTAATGAAATGAAAGCGTTGGATCCACATTTGTGAAGCTAGAAGAAGCAAATACTCATTTTCTTGCTAAAAAAAACAGACAAAGGTCCGGGATGTTCCTGTTCATCTCGCTCCTTCTATTTAGTCATGCTGTTTGAACCCCCCCGACCACACACACACACACACACACACTAACCATAAGCATCTCCAAGGACCAGTCATCTAATTCAACAACGTAATCCTGCAGCACAAATGCAGAGAATGACTCCAACCACATAACATGCTGATGGAGTGAATTTAGAGCCTAATGATGAACTGTCCCGGGGGGGGGGGTCGGGTCAGCGTGGTAATGAATAGGTAGTAAAGGAGATGTATTGAGCTACAAAGCACTGAGTGGAGATAAAAAGGAGAGTAGAGTGACAGAGATAGTAAGGAAACACAGTGAGAGGTGGAGACGGACGGATATTCATTCTGAAGAAAACAACTTAAATTAGCAAATTATGGTTTTACAGAAGTCAAGATGATAGGTCCGTTGACTGAAAAGGGATAAAATAACGAGGTTAGAAGTAAGAGTACGCGTCTTATTCAAGGAAACAAAGGAAATGGAAAAGATTATTTACAAGAGAATGAAGGAATTCAAGAATAGAAAAATCACTAAATATTCAAACGTGCCGAGAGAGTCAGAACCACACATGTATGGGGACAGAAACCACACAGCAATGAAAGAACTGTAAAACAACAGAACCTTTCAGAGGGCAATCAAATCCTTCTGATAGCTGGATCAGTCTCTCACAAGGAATTCTGGTCCACTCTTGCAGGAGGGATGTGAGGATGAACGGGTCCACGGACTCTGTGGAGTTCCGGTCCAGACTATGACCAAGCCCACTCCATTCATTTTGTTCCTTTAGAGACTTTTAGAGGTGGACTTACTCTTCTGCTGGGGGTCGTTGCTTTGTTCCATAACAAAGTTGGGCTTGAGTTTCAACTCTATGGACCGATGACCTGACATTCTCTTTCAGAGGAAGATCCATGTTTCCCTGAAGCCGACGGGTCGCTGCCACCTCCATGCGTGGTCATAAGTCAAATATTCCTTTTGTAGAATGCTGTTGTTTGGGTTACGGCTGATGTAACGGCTGATGTAACGGGACCCTTGTCTTCAAAACTGTTCACATTTCAAGCCCGGAGTCCAAAAATGCTCTGAGGGTTCTTGAATAGGGATGTGGAGAAATGTCTGTAGTGGCGTTCTCCTCATTGCTCTCCTCTAAGGAGGCAGGTTTTTGCCCACTGCCTTTGGAGTAATGGAGCCATGACCTCTGACCTTCATAAAGGTGAGATGGGCCTGCAGTTGCTTGAATATTTTCTTTGGATGTTGTTGTGAATTACTGACTGAGCAGCTGGTGCTCTCATTGATGTGGTTTGGTAGTTTTTTCAATTTATTTTCAAAGACGGAAAAATAATTATTCACACCGATTCAATTTGTTGTTTTTTTTAGGTCAATAAATCTTCATGTTACTTTTTTAATTGATGATCAAATAATACAAAAATAAAAACAAACGTGAGGACTTCCAATACTTTTACACTGCAAATAAAGAAACAGAGGAGCGACTGGTAAATAAACAGAAACAGGCAAATAATGATACGGAATGAGAGGTAAAGAAAAAAGTTTCTGGAAGTCATAGATCTGAAAACCTGCCGGAGCGAGTGAGAAGAAAGAAAGACAGGAGGCGAGTGGGGAAGAGACAAACAATTTTACAAGACAGGAACAAATGAAAGAGAGAAGATGGTTGAGATAAGAGGAGCGATGGAGGGGAAGAGAGGGAGACAGTCCAGTAGTTAAGCACAGGCAGCCTTAATAGATTCCCGCAGGCTCATCTTTGATACGTTTTCCTCCGTCCCAGTCAAAGCCACAGTTTTTATGAGTCTTTCAAGCCGACATGAAAGGCGGCTGTTACTTCTCTCAGTTGTTTTAAGAGCTTTTTGTTTCATTCCTTTACACTTGTCTCCCAAGAAAGTGCTTCTCTTCTCGTTGTTTATCCCTCCTCCTCAGCCCTGGTGATCATTCAGTTCTTGAGGAGCGTCTTTTGTTCCTCGGACCCTCGGAGCTTTCTTTGTTTTATTTTGGCAGAGTTTCCCTTTTAATTCTCTTTCAGTCATATTTCCTTTTTTGTATTCTTCTCCTTCTTTTTTCCATCATTTCTTGTTTCCTTCCTTCTTTCTTTGTTCACAAGACCCATTTCTATCCTCGCCGTATTTATTCTTTCTAAATAAAAAGGCTCTAACGTCGTTAAATTATAGTAACGCCATGAAAGAAAACAATCAATGGATTTTCTCGGAAACTCTTTGATAACTGCTGCATTATATTTGATAGAAATACCACAAAGTTCATGTTATTCTACACAGTTCTGTTGGGATAGGACCAGGAGGATTCTACAGTTGGGTAGACGGTGGATCCAAAATGTGCCAAAAAATGATATTTTGAACCCAGAGTGGGGTTTTGGCTGCACAATGCTTTCCACGTCCACTAGGGGGAGCTATATGCAGATACTACAACCTTTGGCTGCGACATAAACCTAGGATTTTATTAAAATCTAACACTGCAAAGACCTAATTAGTGGGCAGATTATGGACCCGTTGGGTAGAACATGCTGTGGGTTTCATCTCTGTCCATCCATCTGTGCAGAACAGGGAAGAGTTTCGCCTTGGCTCTCTTATTCTGTTTGAATAAAATTCAGTGACATTATACATTTGCTTTCAAGCAACCCTAAAGGTGTGCATCTCATAATTGGTTTTCTTCACTTTCCTTATTTCCACTATGTTTAGACACATTTTAAGAATTCTCATGGGTTGGGTCAGAAGTGTTTCTTTTTAAAAATGCATGTCCTTGGAACCTCGTTTATTTTTCTTTCTTTCTCTTTTCCTATTTCTGTTCCTCTCCAAGCCATTCATTTATTCCTTACCAACATTCCATTTTTATATGGAATTTTTATACATTTTAACGTCACCCCTCACTTTTGTCTCTCTCTCTCTTCGTTGTGTGTGTTTTTTTTTTTTTTATCGATAATCTTTTCAGTAGATGTTTTTGTATCTGTCAAGGTGTTTTAATTAACTTTTTAATTTTTTTTAAAGCATCTCCATTTTTGCTCTTCTCCTAGGTTCAGGGTCACATGCCTCCTCTGATGATCCCAGTGTTTCCTCACGACCAGCGGTCTCTGGCTGCAGCTGCTGCCGCGCAGCAAGGCTTCCTCTTCCCACCAGGCATGTCCTACAAGCCAGGTATACAAACACACACATGCCTTTGGACAGTTGCCCAATTTAAAGTCATCAGCCATAACATTAAAACCACCTCCCTTTTTCTCACCAAAACCGCTCCGCACAGCTGTTGCATTCTGTGTTTACGAAACCTCTTTATAAGAACTATTGTTCATTTTCCTGCTATTTACAATTCTTCTTCTGTGTGATTGGACAACACAGACTAGCCTTTGTCAACCATACAGAAATGAACTTTCTGAGAATCTCTGACCGCTTTGAATGATCGCGAACACCCAACAAGACTTGCCGTTTTGGAGATGCTCTGATGCACTTCACCTACCATCCTTGGGCTTGATGCCCCCATCTGAAGTCACTCAGAACCTTGGACTAGTTCATATTTTCTGCTTACAACACATAAGATTCGAGGGTAAAAATAAGCACTTATTGCCCCATCTGTGTGACAAGACAACAAGTGTTTACTGCCTTAACCTGTCAGTAGTTATAATGTTATGGCTGATTGTTTTTATCAGTATTAATGAAACAAATATTTTCTAACTAACCTTTTATCCTTTTGACACAAAAGCTCCGAGACTATGACAGTTGTTGTTTTCTATAAAAGAAACAGCAGATCTATATATGTCTCACTCTCTCACACACACGCGCGCACACACACACACCCACTCACAAACACTGGGATCTCAGTCTATGTTAATGAGGTGTGTCAGGTGAGGAATGTTCTGGAAATGAGCGTACAGATTTACAAGCGCTGCTTGTTCACATCAGGAACAATACATTGGACACAGCGCCGCCTGGAATGTCTCTTTTACGGCGTGCTGAAAGCGAGTCAGTTGCACAACACATCAGAAACATGGAATTTCACACTTTCTGACACACACACACACACACACACACACACACACACACACAGACACACAAATGCATGCACTCCTGTTCCACACGAACCCAGGAATATTCGCTGAGGATAATGCAGACGTACAAAACCAAGCCTTCTCCGAAACACACGTATGGAATTACCTGCATGTTGCATGTGAGAGCCGTCCGCAGGGATTCTTCTGCACAAACAGATGCAGCGAAACGCTTACATGCAAGTACAAGCAGAAACACACACCTCGAGCGCGCAGGCATCTTATTGCAGGATTCCCAGCACCACCTGCTTTCTTCCTCCTCTCCTCGTCCCTCGCACATTCCTTCCTTCCATGCATTCCTCCAGGTGCTCGCCTGACGCCACGCACCACTGACCCTCCATACTTGATGGAAAATAATCCGTGTTTATTCCTGCTGCATGAACAGGCGCTCCCACAAGGATGCAAAGAGAGGCAGAAATAAAGAAAGGGATTAAAAAGCCATTATTTTAGGGCTCTCCTTTGACTTTGCTCTGTTTTTGACAAAAGCCCGGACATGAAAAGCCTTTTAGGGACAAACCGTAGGGGCGATACGCGGCGCTCGTATGGGAATTGGTGAGTGCATCCCAATGAGAGCGCGTTGGACCCTGCTTGCATCCCCGATGACCACTATTAACCTTCAAATAAAACACCCGTCACCCAGGAGATGTTTGATTTGCCATGAATAAAAGCATGACTGTAATGTAGGGGAAAATGAAGGAGACAAAAGGGCGAGACAAAGAGGCAGACAGAGGCTGGCGGAGGGTAAAGAGCAGGTTAGTTCTTGTGCAGTAATCTTCCTCCCCCACCTCTCCAGTTCCTTTACAATATGTGTTGTTTTGCTTTTTCAACAGGTGAGAATTACCCCATGCAGTTCATTCCATCGACTATGGCAGCTGCAGCAGCATCTGGACTCAGCCCGCTACAACTACAGGTATGCAACAACAACAACAACAACAAGAAAAAACCTCCTTAAAATTTCAAACGCAATCTGCACGGCTTTCCCCTAAAGACGATAATTCAATTCATTGAAACAACTTTATTTACCCCATCAGGGGCAATTCATTGTGAGCAGCTCACAATTTAGGCAAAAACAGCAAACGGGCTAATACTCAAGGAGTCAAAGTGGAAATAATGTGTAATAAGAGAAATAGGGTTGAAAAAAAGGTAAATGGTGTGAAAAGACTGTTTGTTTATTTAAAAGTCTTAATGCAGAGGGGAAAATGGATCTTGCACAAGCGGTTGGACCTGCAGACAGATACAGAGTACCGACGCCCTAAATTCTGAGGCAAGAAGCCAGATTAAACATCGCTTTCCACATGATTTGTTACGAAAGAAAGCCTTATTGAGGGTCGGGAAATGCTTTGTAACTAGAACTCATGTTTTCATAAATAAGCGGCTTTAACTCGTTTGATATAAAGGATAACAGAGACCTGTCGCTTGCCAAATAGTGAGACCCCATTGACTGAGGGCTATATTATGAGTTGTTCATAAATATTGATTAATGACTCATTATTTTTTTAATATTTTATTTTGAATTATCAAGTTTAACAGATTCACACACAAAAATCAGTAATGAATAAAAAAAGTTTTTAAAATGTATTAAGAGGCATATGTTATTATATTATTGTATATTTAATGAATATAGACCAGTGGTGGGTAAATTTTGGTGGGATACCAGATCGAATAAAGGCAATGGTGAAATGTCAATGTAGGTTATGTTAAAAGTTGTTTAATAAATATTTATTAATGACTTATATAGTGTGTACAACCTCGTTTTTATTTTTCTTATTACTATTATTATAATTACTATTATTATTGTTTTATTATTTTCATTATTTAATATTTTATTTTGAAATCTCAAATTTAACGGAACATAACAGATTCACAAAAAAAATGGGTAATAAATTAAAAAAAGTTAAATTATCAAGAGGCATATCATTATATTATTATTATTATTATTTTTACTTCATTATTTGATATTTAATTTTGAAATTTCAAATTTAACACAACATAACAGATTTACAAAAAAATAAGTAATAAAGTAAAAAATTGTTATTATTATTATCAAGAGGCATATATCATTACATTATTATTATTATTAATAATATTGTTATTTTTATTATTTTCATTATTTGATATTTTATTTAGAAATTTCAAATTTAACACAACATAACAGATTTACAAAAAAATAAGTAATAAAGTAAAAAATTGTTAAATTATCAAGAGGCATGTATCATTATATTAATATTATTATTATATATTTAATTAATACAGACCAATGGTGCATTACATTTTTTTGGGATACCAGATGTAATAAAAGGAATAGTGAACCGTTAATGTAGGTCAGGTTAAAAGTTGTTTAATAAATATTTATTGGAGACTTATAACATGTTTACAACCTAGATATTACTGATTTATAATGACAGGTGGACTGGATTCAGAAAGCTTGTACTTTTACTATTGGAGAAAACTAATATTTTAATAGCTTCTTACATAAAAAGGTAAAGAAAGGATTCCCAGGACAAAAGGATAACAGGCTTGAGAATGTGTTTGACAATGAGGTTGCCAACAATGAGGGTGTGGAGGTTGGAAGGTGTTTGTCTATCGATTGTGGCGGTTGGAGGGCGTGTGACTGTTTGTCATGCAGATATGTTTAACTTCAACTGAATTCATTCCTCAACATTTAAAAAAAAAACTTGCATGCCGGAAGATATTGACCGAGGTCTCATTTGAAAGTGTTTCATAAAAGCGGTGACATCACTGTGAAATCGTAGACGGTGTCAGAATAAAAGCCAGCTAAAGAAGCGGCTCTGTGATGATAACTGGAGCGAGTGCTTCACAAACACATCAACAACTTTAACACAGAGAAGGTTCGAGGACAGGGGCGCCAACAAAGACGCGGCTATGAGACGGAGGGTTTTTACGTGGAAAAAAGTACATATGGAACTCATCCTGGGGGCGGGGCCTTGAGCCCAGAACTGGAGACAATTGCATAGAAGTGGGTTGATAAATGGAAATACGTTCAAAATAAAGAGCTTTGGCAAACTATTTTCTAACCTTGACCGTAGTTACAAAAAACCTTCAGCGTTTCCATAGAAAAAAACACTTTGTGTTCTTTCTATGCATTACAGACTCAAACAAAAAGTGATTTCATCTCTAGCCTTTTGCTTAAAGTCTCATATTTTACTCTGCCATTGTTTGTCAGCAGGGTTACAGAAAAACTGCTGGATCTGGTTTCTTGAAACGTAGAGAGGTGTAGCGCGGACCAGGCAAGCGTCCGTTGAATTTTGGAACAAGCGATAGTTCAATTCGAAGGGGGCGGAGTCAGTGTTCGCAAAGCAGTGAATCAAATTAATTTCATGTTTTTTTTTCATGGCGATTGTATTCTTGTGTACAGATAAACACACCCACGCCTCTGCACAACCCTGCAGGAAGGTGTATTCAGAAAAACCCGTGTAAAACACACTCTTGGGGAGGTTTTTAATGCTTCCATGACACAGACCTGCAGAAGAGCTCGCTGAGAACAGGGTTATAACCTCCCATGTCGCGCTCAGATATTGGCTGCAGCTTTCAGTTTCATACGACGACCTTGTGAAAAAGGTTCCAGCTGCAGATGGATCCACAAAAATATATTTTAAAGCTGAGCTGTTCGTATGTACATATTAATGTCCGATTTTGCTTCTTGCTTCAACGTGCTGTTTTCCTTTTTATGTACCAGTAAAGCCTCTTTGAGTACTTATGAAGAGTGTTCTACTTATAAAATGTATTACTATTATTACCATTACTATTTCTATTATTATTATTATAATCACTTATTATTATTATTATTGTTATCACTGTTATTATTGTTTACATAATTATTACTATTTTTACATTACTATTTCTATTATTATTATTATAATCACTTATTATTATTATTATTATTTTTATAATCACCTATTATTATTATTATTATTATTATCAGTTATTATTATTATTATTGCTGTTATTATTATTATTGTTATTATTATAATTATAAAGAGGATGTAGTATGCATGCCAGGCCACTAGTAGGCGGTGTAACCTTTCAACAACACAAAGTGACATCCGACACATGCTAGACTAACTGCTGCCCTCAATAAAGTTTACACTTTAGAGCCCGGTTTCAAACATTTGTGCTGTCAGTACCAAAAAACCCTGTTGTCACGGGAACGATGAAGGTATTTTCCCCTTCAAAGGCTAATTTATACTTCATTTTATTTTTGAGGCATATATATTGTGCGTTTTACTCTCAACAGCATGTAGCGCCTGACTTAAAGTTCAGCTTTGCGTACATTAAATTCCCCACAAATCGAGTAAAAACAACCAAACACAAATCAACTAACATTTATGCCAATAATAAGATAAATGTATATTCTATTATCCTGGAGTATAATCAGACGACCCCTAGTAAATAATATATACATACACGTAAATACATTTAGTATCTTATTTTAGCATTTTAAGTTTCGAAGAAGATTTATGGCCAGAAAGTTATTTTCCTTTGATAAATCGTTCTTTATCAGAGACTTTTTTATTAAGTAGGTTTCACATTTTTAGCAAAAAATGTTCTCACCCATATAAATATATAAAAAAAAAATTTTTTTTTACAATGCTGTGGCCACAATATTGTTTCCTGACCTTGGGCCTTTGTGCGGGTAGATAATGTTCTCAGCTGCTTCTTGCTGTAGCATCCAGTCTCACCCAGAAACGTCCAGAAATGTAAAGTGATGGAGATTCAAGGACTTTCAGGCATAAAACTGGAAGCTGGAGGCGACCCAGCATGCATTAATTGACTCAGCCTCATTTCTTAATGGATTTGAATGGAGTTGAGTTTTTTTTTGGAGGTTTGTTTTTTCCTAAAAAAACAACAACATGACGTCTTGGTCCCAGATAGCGCTCACGCTAACAGGCTAGCCCACTTATCGGCTGCCTCTCAGCTGTGTCGGACAAAAAGCTGTTATGATGAATCACAGAGGAATTCCGCCCCACCAGCACAACACCTGGCCCGGGCAATTCATCACACATTTTATTGGCCCTTGACACCTGTGGTTTGAGAATAGCACTTATCCATAATGGTTATCATAGAACGTATTTGCCAAGAAAACAAAAAGTGAAACAAAAAGTAGAGAGAAAAAATGAAATCGCTACTCCCTACATGCGGTTTTGAATCTCTCAACACGACCCCTTCACCCCTCCTGCTGCACCTACTATCAGAGGGAAGAACAAAAGCCCACAAAGGCTTTTCACCGGCAAACAATGTTGCTTCATCGCGTCAGTCGGTA
The DNA here is from genome assembly GCA_009660295.1 of Lophius piscatorius. Lineage (NCBI taxonomy): Eukaryota > Metazoa > Chordata > Actinopteri > Lophiiformes > Lophiidae > Lophius > Lophius piscatorius. The sequence goes on from VRLP01000225.1 coordinate 284,128, forward strand.
CCATAGCGTGGCTTTTGGATGTTGCGTGAGTTCTTATCCGAGTTTATTCAATCTGGATTGTGGTTTCCACTTCTGGAAGCCTCATTAGCTGCTATTGACTTAGCGGAGAGCAACGCTGCGCTGAAGGGGCAGAAGCCTATCTCCACTCCTGGCTTTGAAATGATCAAAAGAGTCCTTTACCTCTGACACGAGCGAGAGGTAAGAGGATGAATGATGTCGGAGATGCACATTCAAACACCGCCTGAGACGTGGAGATTGGGAGGCAGAGAGAGGAACCTGAATGAAAGAGGAAGCTTCTCATCACGCCGCTGCCTGAAAACGAGAAGGAGACTGGGGAAGGGAAGAAAGACGGAGGGCGCGGGGAAGTGTTTATCAGAGAGGGGAAAAAAAGGATTATTATCGGAGGAATTTTTGCGAGATGGAGGCGCTGGCTCCCAGGACTTGTTTGGACATTGTTGTGACAACAATACCTACGCCAGAAGCAATCAGGGTTAGATTTATGATTTGTACTTCGTCGGTTGTGAATCTTTATCGCAGAAATTTGCCAGCAGGATTCTTTGTGCTGCGGTACAGCGGCGCCTGCAGCATTGCAAAAAACATAGAGCCTGGGTGGGTTAGACACAATGAAAACACCTGCACATGTGTACGCTGCTATTCACAGATCAGCCATAACATTATAACCACCTTGGCCCTTGTCAAAGTTGAACAGGTCCCTACTTTTGCTCATATTTGCTGCTCAACTTCAAAAATGTTGACTAAATTTTCACTTCCTGCCTTATAGATCCTCCCACTGCCAGTTTAACCAGATAATCCTCACTCACTTCACCTGTCGGTGGTTATAATGTTATGGCTAATCTTTGTACATTCTCGCATTCAAAAGCCTTGCGATGAATGTTTATTTTGCGAAAATGGATATGGAAATTTTTTTCACCTTCATCCTTTTAAACCGTATAGACGTCATGTTTACTAGGGGAGTTATGAGAAACTGTTATCGGTGATAAATGAGATAGAATAATACATTAATAAGACACACATATATATATATATATATATATATATATATAAGGGTTTCCATTTATCTCTGCTCTCTTTTGTCGCATACAACAGAAAAAAAGAGAAGGATTAAAAAAGAGACTTTGTGAAATTAGACACGCTGCTTTTTAAAGGTTGTTTGGGGCTAAATGTGGTAAAAAAGTTGCCGTCAAAATCAGCATGTGTTACTTTACAGGCGGCGCCCCATAGACAGAAACTTAATCAATTATAAGTTAAAAACTCGTGAAACCAACCTTAGTATGGTGCCAAATGTAAAGACACAGGCAAACGGACCTGGTAACGGGTAATTAGTAGGTCATTACCGGTCTTACAGAATCATTACCGGATCACTACAGGTGATACCGGTACAGGACAGACCGGACTGGGCTGAGGGTTCGGCTTGAATTATGGCGTGGGCTTTTTTCTTTTTCGAGCTCCGATTGTGGAAACTAGTCTCAGATTTCATTTCTAATGGTCTTAAATAATATATTATATACAATAATATTAATAACCTGTTGAAACCGGCCCACTCCCGCTCCCACACAGACCCTAAAACAGCAAAGAGCCATCACAGACATGGCGTTTGGGTCCGTGTAGCTCCTCTGCTTGTGCAGCTGGAATCTCTTCTCCTGATGTCGACTCTTTAGTCAGAGCGAGGCCGTCCACCTCAGCTACAAAATGCTGCAGGAAACCCAGAACTCACATGATTCTTTGAGATTTACGACAAACCTGCTGAGCAGAACGGAGTCATTTATTTCTCTGCGTTCTGTACTTTTGACGGCGCCGCAGCGCCACGGCGCCCGCCGCTCCTCCTCGGCTTCCTTCTGCCTTTGAGAGGTGAGGAGTAATGGCTCCAACAATGGTTGTGAATGGATGTTTTCCCACACAGAGCCTTGCTGACATACTTCAGGTAACCTCTCGCCACTCATCGCTTATTTATTATGCATGGAAATCATCAGCAGCCTTTGCTTCTGGCCTTGACCCTCTGACTCCTCCCTGTTTGTTGTAGGTCATGTATTGTGATGTCAGAGCTGAGGTCAGGCCAACTGTTTCCTTTATGACAAAGAAAACCCAAAAGCACTAACAATAATAATAAAATATAAAATGAATTTTAGTAGCTGCAGCTGTGATTGATTATAAGACCTCTCTCCTCACTCACCAGTGTATCCATGGTAACGCACCCCCCTACCTAAAAGAACTACTCACCCCACTGACCTCAACACGATCCCTCCGTTCTACCCACTCATACCGCCTCCTCCTTCCCCGGACTAAGCTCAGCACCATGGGTGATCGGGCCTTCTGTTCTGCTGCCCCTCGTCTGTGGCATGCCCTCCCTGACCATCTCAGGGCTCCACAGACGACTGACACATTTAAAAAAGGACTTAAAACTTTCCTTTTTAGCAGAACCTATAACTTTAATTAACATTGCTGCTTTTTCGTCAGGCTTTTATATAGTTATTATTATTTTTTTTTTATTGATGCTTTTATCTGCTTTTGCTTTGTAGCACTTTGAGATTTGATCCAAATGTAAAGTGCATTAT